>BMAV01026836.1:51953-72002 GCA_019973955.1 Trichonephila inaurata madagascariensis
AAAGTTTATCTGAATTACGTATTTAATAGGATATTTTGTAGGGTTTTTTTTAAAATTTGAATTTACTAAAAATATGAGAAGTTAGTAACCACATTTTTGTACTTGAAGTGATTTTACGGTATTCCTGTGTAGCTGATTCCTTCGAGACTTAGAAATGCGCTAGGCACGAAAGTTGAAGAATAAGCATTTCTTTTGTAAAAAGAGCATATTTTTGTGCAATTCTAAATGAAACCTAGAGGAAAAAATGTTTTATCATTGCATTAATTCATTTGAAAAGTACATTTTTGATTACAAATTATAAAATTCGTTAAAATTATTTTATATAATTAATGGTTGACGTATAAATATATAAATTGAACATGGGATTAGAACAGGGGTACTCAATCTTTTCTTCTGTCGGGCCGCATACATATGTTAGCTATTTCACGCGGGCCATGTACATATGATGGCTATGGCCAAAACATGAAAATTATTAGAATGGGGGAGGGGGGGGGGACGGGGAGAAATACTTTAAGACCAAGATAACATAGAAAATTTAAAATGTGGAAAATGATCAAAATATTAAAACTCCTATTTTGCTTTTTTCATTATTATTTTTTATTTTTGTTACTAAATTTTTCTAAATTGGAAATATTAAAGAATCACTCTTTTTCACAATTTTTGCATCTCAGCAAACGGTTTCATATGATTACCAATAATATAACAAATTTCATAGGGTGCCTTTGTTACCGCTGTTACATTTCCACTGACAAAACACTTTTTTTGCTGTTGTAAAGATGATTCAAGAAAGCCTATTTATCATCTCTTGGAAGAGATCTTCGAGGAAAAGTGTCATTGAATAAGAGATTCCTGTTTATTGGTATTTTTTAAATATAGCATTTTCGTGACAAATAAAGCAATTACTGATCTATGTTTGTTTTTCACTACAAAATAGTGAACTTCCCAATCCCTTAAAACGATATATTTTCTTCGAAAGTTTTTCGCTTGCAAGATATGAAAAATTGTTAAAAATTAGTACCACCCATAAAATTGCCGCTATTCCACTGTTGCCTGCTATCGCTAACCATAACCGTTCCAAATAGAAAGAGAATATCAATTCGTACCAGTACAACGCCGACAGCTAAAAGCCAAATTGATATATTTGATTTTTTGACAAAGAATTTCCCACCAAATTTTCATAAATAAATGAATTTATCAGACCTTTGGGCCATGACCGGGCCACTTAAAAAGTCCCGGTGGGCCGCATGCGACACCCGGCCACAGGTTGAGTATCGCTGGACTAGAAGGATGGACCTTTCCATAAAATTTGGCTTGAAAGATCATTAACAAAATCTTCATCGAAGAAATGATGTAATCTTACCTTTGTCCTTCGAAAATGTCGCTTATGTAATGATGTGTATCGTTGATGAATCTAAGATTGCTAGAACAATGTCCTGAAGTTTCTTGTTGATATATATTTCCTTTCTATTCAATTTAATTTTTACTCATGACCGTTAAAAGGAAGCTAATACATCCTTCCACTTTTCTACAAAATGCCTCAAGCTATGGCGGATTTTAATGGATTGAATAAAAAAAGAAATATAGCGATAATGGACTTTTCATTCAATAACTGTCATTTAATTCTTTTAACAATTCACTTTGTGGATTAGTGGTGTATGGATTATCCTTGCAAAATCTTCCTCTGTGTGTTAAGTTTTCTTAAAATTTTTTAGTTTCAGTGCAATGTAATTCATTTGCTTAGAATTGCGGTAAGTTTCTTTTATATTAAATTCACTCACATTTATATGACTAATTCCAGGTGTACTTCATGTTGAGACCATACATTTTTATCAAGAGCGGTCTGTTTAAATATACGTTGGATAATTTAAAATGTCCATATTCCCAACATTATCTTAAATAAAACGAAATATTCGTAATATAGAGATATTTTTGAATACTCTTTATTTGTATAAAATACCTTAGTTTATTCGTTTTAGCCTAAAATTTGTATATTGAATGTTATATAATTTTTTGGAACTTACCGCTATTGTGAAATTATATCAATGTATAAATTTCAAAGTTCACTGTAAATAATGACTTTGTAAATATTTATTATAAATATAGATATATTATTGTATGCAAGGGTGTTGCCGAATTTGACCAACAAATTCAGAGAGGTGATAGTTGGCAGAATGGAAATGACAAATCACTATAGAACATGGGATGCAAACCACGTTTCGTCAGTGAAAATCGCGATAATAGTTACTGTTGGGAGGACGACGAGCCAGACGAGGGAGTGGCCCAACGAATGCGAGGATTTGAAGTGCCGTGTTAGGGTCGGAGAAACCTGTACGTACGCAAATTTCCCACTTCTCTCAAAGTTTCTGCAGGGAGTAGCGGCCACTGCTCACCAGAATGTGTGGTTCTTGCAAGATGGTGCACCAGTGCATTTTTTGATTGCGGTGCATAACCGCCTCCATGCTATATATCTTGGGAGGTGTATTGGACGCAGCGATCTATTGTTTAACCTTCACGCTCCCTGGATTTCAATCCTATAGATTTTTTCTTCTGGGGCCACCTGAAATCGCTTGTGTATGAGACGCCGGTGGAATCTCATGGCACGGATCATCGTCGCTTCAGATGACATCGCCATCACTGCAGATTTGTTTGAACGCTTCCGACAATCTTTCAACCTTTCGGCTGTGCGATGATCTACGCAGCCGCAACGTTGAACGATTACAGTGACAAACTCTTGTCGCGGCAATTCTGACGTCTAACTGTGATGTATTGTTCGTAATGTAAACATGCTTTACGTCTAATAAATGTTTTTCTTTCCACCTACTGCCCCTTTTCATTCTATTCGACATCGCACCCTTCATAACTGTTTTTGCGAATTACTACGACTCAATGTCGTTTGCGAACCCTTGTTCTATGTTGATTTGTCGACCCCATGCTGCCTACTATCACCCTTCTGAATTCATCAATCGAATTCGGCAACACCCTCTATAAATATGCTTATTGTAAATATAATATATAGGTGTAATTATATAACAATACGTCTTGTGATGAAGGAGCTACAAATCTACTGCTAATTTGGTAGTAGATTCCTTTTCCTTCACTTCCTGTACGCATGCATCAATGGAGCTCCAGAAAGTAATGACAGGGGACAGGAGATATTTTTAAATTTGAATAAAATGGAATAATTGCAGTTAAAAAAGTTGAGTGTAATTTCATAACATTTCAGAGGAAGAGATTGGCATAAAAAATAAGAGTTATTGTCTTTTTTTTTCTGTGTTGAAATAAAGCATGGAAGTATATAAGCTTTATTATTATTTTTTTTTAATATTATTTTGACAGTCGATTTTTCGTTTTGTTGAATAAATACTTAAAACATACAGTTATTTTTAAATCAACATTTTCGTTCTTTTCGGTTGTCAAAGCAAAATATGTTGCTGGACTTTAAATCACGAGAACAGCAAATAGCATTCAAACCGAAGCAAACATTTTGAATACCTTTGTTTGTGTTTTAATAATTCGGATAGCAATTACCTTAATGTTTTTGTCACGTTTGACTTTTGCTGTAATGTCTTAGGTTCTAAAATTTCTGATTGACTGTTGGGTCATTCAAATAAATAAATAAAATAAAAAAATAAAATGAAAAGTTTTATGTGGGTTGAAAATGACAGTCATTTTATGAAAGTTTTTCTGTATTTGTTTATAGATTTTTTAGACATGCAATTACTTGTAATATGTTTCTTCCACGTTTTGGTATTTTTTATTCAAAAACACCTTGTAAATAAATCCAAACTAATTTTATATTTATTTGCTGATAAAGTTTGGAATGTAAGTTTTTGATTAATTATTTATTTGATTTAAGGATTTAAATATACATTAAATCTTAATTGTAACCACGTTATTTCAACCACCATAGCCAAACTACGTACTAGACACTTTAAAGGGATGAAAATATACCCTGATGGCCAAAGAAGTTATAATACTTGTCCTCACTGTCCTGACATTCAACTTTCTCCTAACTATATTTTTAATTGCCTTTCTATATTGGCTAAACTCCACAACGTAGACCTAAACTCAATGTATCATCAACTGCTTTATTCGCCAAAGGTTGTCGACATATCAAGGGCCGTTTTGGACGCCTTCGGCACCATTTGATTTCACTGTATGGATAAGCCTAGCACTGCAAGGACAAGACAATAACAAAACCAAATGTATATTCTATAAAAATGGCTATATGGCATGAAGTGCTGTAGTCATTTCGTTAAGTATTTGCATATTGTATTGAGTTATACGAACTATAAAAAAAGAATCCCTCTCCAAATAATAAATCATTTTTTTAGTTAATATATATTTTTCTAAAAGTTTAAATGTGACGATGAATTATAAATAACTTAGAAAAAAAATCTTTAATCTATTTGTAATCTGTCTGAGAAAATCCTATTTATCTGTTTATTCAAAATCGGTTTTTATAATGCAAAAATGTATGGATGTATCAGAAAGCTTCTGTTTTTTTCTATTATTGAATATGATAGCATGGTTAAAATTACTCTAATCTTTTATTTATTTTTTTGTTCTGTTTTATTCGAGTTATTCTATTTGGCTCTCATGAGAAATTATTTGTTTATAGGATAAAAAAAAATCCTTTTTTTTATAAAATAGATAGGCATTCCTAAGAGCAAATATAATTTCCGTCGCTTTGTTTTTTTGTTAATGCCCTGCGCATAAAGGCATTTTTCATTCTTTTCACTTCCCCATATCCTTTTCTTCCGTATCATAATGGTTCTATGCTCTTATTTTTTTATTCTTAAGCGATTTTACTGAGAAAAATATTTGTATGAAAAAATTACCTCAAGTTGCCTTAAGTATCGTGGCATCCCATCATAAATAAAGTAGCAGGGCACTTATTTTATGTCATACTTGTGCTATCAGCCGGCGACATGGCGACGTAAATTGAACGTGATGAAAAAAAAGAGAAAGAGAAAAAGAAAATGCCTTTCTGTCAAAACTCTTTGTTGACGGAAAGAGATTGACCTCCAAAGGTCAAATGAGATTCTGAGATTTGCACTTTTCGCGAGGTTTGTGAACATCTCAAGCAAAGTGAAGTTAATGCGGAATTATTTTTAGATCAAATTTTGGTGATTTGTAATTAGATTGCAATTTAGAGCGTAGAAATATTTTGCGACAATGGAAATGATAAATTGTGTAATGATTTTATATAATCCAACGGTCACGTACGACAAGGGTAGTCGGAACTTTTAGGTTCTCGAACGATTTATTTTGTGAAAATTTTTCTGCGGGGGATAATAGTGAACGTAATCTAAAATTGGGAAACAGTGTATAAGAAATATTTATGCACTTTTTTCTTCTTTTGATGGCAACATAAGATAATAAATTGATGTGCAAATGAGGGTTCTGTAGATAGTACTGGAGATTTTATCCAATAAGATTAAATAATGCAATTAATATCGATTGTAAGAAAACTTTTAAACGAAAGTTGAATGCAAAAACAAAAAATGATGTTTTTAATGTTTATCTTAAATTTAAGCCTTATCTGTTAATTACGTATCGGAAATTTTGAAAACAACTTGTATATGCATGCTAAACGAGTAGTTATGCCATTTGTAGATTAACTGTTTAAGGTATCCGACTACGTTCGGAACCGTGATTTTGCAAAAGCGTATAAATGGATAATATTTATGATATTTACTGTCACTTATATTAGAAAATGTATATAAAATTGTTTTAACAATAATATTACAATAAAAAATTATTTAAGTACAATATTTTGACAAAAAATGAACATAGAATGACCCATTTTCAAAATGTTCTTTTTTTGTGAAAAATGCTTCTATTATAATAATATTTTGCCTGTATATAGCTTAGACCTCTGTACAGAGGCTCAATTAGAATTTTTGAAATATATAACTTAGAAGTGGGTTTATCCATGTTTTACGACAACAGAGGGGAGAAATTTTAAGAAAAAAACGCCAGTAATTATTTCAATTGGTTGTAACTCTGAAAATAATGCGAATTTTTCAAATATATATATATATATATATATATATATATATTTTAAGACTTTATGAAGAATTTTTTTATGTTTATAAGCGAAATATTATTATTTTAGAAGCATTTTTTATAAAAGGAGAACATTCTGAAAAAAAGATTATTCTAAGTCAATTTTTCGCCGAAATATTGTATTTAAATAATTTTTTTGTCAAAATGTCTTTGAAAAAATTTTATGCATATATTCTAATCTGAATGACACTAAATATCATGAAAATTATCCATTTATGCGTTTTCTTAAAATCACGGTTCCGAACGTAGTCGGATACCTTAATGTTTGAACCAACTTCTTATGGGTTTTCTTTTTGAATTGCTGATCGTCTCTTGTCGATATTATAATTATTACTGATTAATTAAAATGTCCGGAAAGTTTGTGCGAATTTTGAAGGAAAATTGAAATTTTAGTATGTATTTATTGCATTATTTATATAAGTGCCATTTTGTTCTACAACTTTTCTCCATCTTTCAAGCAACTTGAGAATTCTATCTTTCCAGAATCTCTCAGGTTTTTCAGCGAAAAGACTTCAGGTGATTTTTTTTTATCTGGACCAAAGAGTTGAAGTTTTTTTAAGTTAAGGGAATTTTGTAATAATGATAGATGAAATGGTAGATGGGTAGATGAAATAGATGGAGATACCTAAAATTGCGCGAGGTCTGATGAATGTGGTAGATGGGGTAGTAGAATATCCCAACCAAGTTCCAGCAATTTTTATTGAGTTACCGAATACACATGAGGCCGCACATTGTCCTGATGGAACAGGATGTCCTTGCGATTTGCTATTTCTGGACATTTTTGTTCAATGCTATCTAATTTAGTGGTCGCCAAACTTTTGACATCATGGACAAGTAAATTCATAATTTAAATCCCGCGGACCACTAATAGGACCACTGATATACATATGCAACATACAGGATATTGAAACATTAGAAGAGTTTGAAACGAGGCAAAATCTGTTGCTAAAACAATGCAGCTACAGTGGTGCGACTTATTTACCGTGGCGTTATTCTACGAAGTAGCGTTTTTATAACTTTTCACGTATTGTTATTAATTGAATTATGTTTCAATGCATCTTAAAACATAACTTAACGTGATAAACAAATGTATTCCACATATTTTTTTGAGGGCCCGGGAAATTTTCTCGTGGACCACTAGTGCTCCATGGACCATGACTTTAGCGCCCCCTGTTTTAATTCATCAAACTAGGAACAATACTTCTGAATTGTTTGTCTCGTTGTTTGGGGAAAACTCATAATGCAGGATTCCTTTCCAATCCCATTAGACACATAACCTGACCTTATTCGGATGTAGACCGACTTTCATGTATAAAAGTGGCTCATTCTGCTTTCTCCAAGACCTTTTTTTACTCAAAATTAATATAAGTTATCAATTTTTCATCCTCGCGTCACTACTTGTTTCAAAGACAGTGTCTCCTCGTTTTTATTGAGCTAGTCACAAATGGAAATGTAATCCATCAAATTCTTCATCGTCAAATCGTGAGTAATCCATACATCAGAATGGTTTATGCAGCCAAGCTTCACAAAACGCTAGTGGATGTTGGATTTTAATATTTGCAACATTTCTCAATCAGTATTTTTATCTGGTCATCAACTGTGGTGGATTGCCTACCTGAGCGTTCTTGACCTTCAGGGTTGGAATTATCAGCTTTAAACCTAGTTAACTATTATTCTTTTAGCTACATCATCTTCGCTTTAAAAGTGTATATCTTGTTTGTCTCTTGTGTGGTATTTTTGCCTTTATACTTAAAGAAAAGTATCCAGTGTAGGAAATACACTTCTTCTTTTGTATTCAAGGCGAAAAAAATTAACTATCAACGTATCTTAACCAAACTTATACACAACATTGCTTTGTCTCTCTCTATTTTTAATAAGTTCTTTACTTGCTTTCAAAGTGAGGATGTGGTGAGTGCCAATTCAGATGTCGACTTCGTCATGTGGCCATTATTCAAAACTTGAAGCATATTGTCTGTGGTTAGCGGACAGATATAGATAACCGAGAGTGTTCATCACAACAACTATTCAAGAATAAACTTATTGTCAAATATTTCTCAGAGATTCTTTTTTTTTTAGATAAATTTTTTCCCGATACATTTTATTATTGTCATATTTTTCTAGAACAATAGTGGATTTTGTGTGTGTGTGTATTATTTTCGTAATCCGATTACCGCATTATTTTTTAGATTACTAATCTTCAAGTACATACATGGCAAATGATTAACTTGTGCGAACATCTTCTGGATAATAGAATTGACCGAATAGCAGAATTTCTGCTACGTTCTATATTTCTTGCAAAATTATTGTGCGATTGTTCAGATGCATCTTAATCCTTCGTCATAATTTTGAAATTCCTGTGGCGTACGATTCTATTTCAATTGATAAAACATTCATTTACGATATATATATATATATTGTTACTTTCTCTGATTCGTTCTATTATTATCTAAATATTAAGTAAGAAATTATAAATCAATAATATTCTGTCCATAATACGTCGCGCCATTTTCCGATAACAACAGAAACTTTTGAAGAAATGTGTGTCTCCTTTATGCAAAATGGTAATTCTAAAAGAGTACAAGTCATTTGTGTTTTGTAACCTCCTAAATACCTAGTACTTAATAATACGTTTTTTTTTAATCCAGAGAGAAGAAAGAGGCCACACACATCTTTTATGTAGTATAAAATTTCCAGAAACGTTTTCGCTGGTTATGGGAGCTAAATGCATAGTGGGACTTACCGTTTCTTCTACACACACACGCACACTGAAAATCGTGACCCCGTTTCTTTACTTCGTAACATGGTAGCGCCAGGGATCACACAGCTAATTGCCAAAAAGACATTTTATTTTACAGTAAATAATAAATCGGAAGAGTCAACTTTAATATGTCACAATTTTCGGTTTTTAGCGATAAAAAGGCTCTAGTTCAATTTCAGTTTAGGTGTTCCAGACGTTTCAACACTGACTTCGGCACTCCGTATTTCACCAGTAGGCAAAGTTCATCTCCCTAGCTCCTTGAAGCGCGGCTGCCCCGCAAACTCGACCGAGCGTCTTTGAAGAGCACAAAACTTCAGAGCGAAGTCATTTCGTAAATTGAAAGAGATCGAGTCCTCCTCAACTTCCTGAGCCGACCCCTTTAAATTCCATGGGTGGGTCACTTTCACGCTCCCATTCACCTTTCATTGGCGGTAGTAACAGATCTGCCACCTTGCTGTCCTCTCTGTAGTCCTTCTCCATTGGTGTGGGGAGACAACAGACCGACATGTCTGATCCCCACTACGAAACGGCATCGTGTTCACCATCTGGAGGATATAACTTGTCTTGTCACATTTTCACTGAGGGTATGTCTTTGTCGTGACCGGCCGACACTACTCTCCTTTCTTGTTGTTTGCGGTCCAAATGTGCAAGGGGAACCCCACACAAAGGAGGCTGTTTCCCGAAGATTCCTTCCTATCGAGCATTGTGACTAACTATCGACTGTACGTCGGCGAAAGAAAAGGTGTAGTCACATTAACGCCATTTTCCGAATCAGTTTACATATATTATGTCCTAGGCATAAGGAAAGAATAGCCGTACCTTTTTTTAGATACAACGTTCCATCTGGACAACTTAATCCTTCATACGTCAATCTTGACCAGTATCGTTGGGGAGAGTTCTGCTAATGAACGTCACAACACGCACCTACACTAATATATTTCCAAGCCTCCTCTTTCGAATAATTAGATTTTTGAAGTGAAACTTCTTTAGGCTCGAGAGTGAATGAGAAATTAATTTGCCCAGTTTTGCATTAGGGTGAAAAAGCGATCGGAAGTAGTCGTCTTTCTTCCCCTCCCCCGTCCTCTGCATCTTCGTCATGGTGAGGAGATAGAGTGCGGTAGGAAAAGGTGGGAGCAGGTAAACCGCGTGACTTGCGTCATATCCGTGAAAAAGGTGGATGATTGTCCACCTCTCCGATTGGTCGACTTGTCCACCTTCCGATTGGAGTTCCTTCTCCCCTAGACCCAGGAACATCTATCAACGATTGTATGAGTTGCAGTGTGTACATCACGGTGTAGACAAAATACCTCTCACAGCAAAAGCGTGCCTTTTTGAAATTTTTCCTTAGATTGTTGGCTACATGGTGATGTGTTCGGCAGCTATTTTTTTTTATTTCTATTTTATTTACATTTGCATTGAATTATTATTGATTCTAGTCAGAATGCCTAAATCAAATGCACAAAGAGGAAGAGAGTTTCGTGAAAGAAAAAAAAAAAAAAAAAAAACCAAAAAATAGTGCAAATTCATCAAGTGCTACTGCCAAATCTCCATCAAAGTACATGAGAGAATATCGAGCACGGAAAAAAAAAACTTTGCGAAATACTCTCTTAATACCGAGTTTAATGACCGATGATGGGAATGCTATTGAGACTTTTCTAATGAGAGCACAGATTAATACGGACTTTGTGAACCGCCCTGTGCCTTCAACAAGTCTAGTGCGTGTTGGAAAAATGTAATTCGAATTTTATTTTATTGCAATAAGTTCCCCTGGCAGGTAATTTAAGTAGATGTATTCCTGCATTTACATCCAACGTCGCCAAAGAAGTTTCGCTGCTATCGCTTGGCGTTCCACGCACCATTTTTTTAAAAATAAGTTTTGTGTATTACTTCTGTAAAGCTTTATAAGAGCAATTAGAGATTTACATTATTAAAATTAAATAACTATTTAACATCGAGAATGATTCATGAGCTGTTTTGCGAACATTTAGAGCGTTGGGTGAGTGAGTGAATATTAATGTCGCACTGGTCAGCTACACTAGGGCTTTTGGCGACGGACCACGTAATTTTGAACCATGGTCAAGTGACGTAGACGACACCTGAGCTGGCACCCTCCTCTCCTAACTACCACACCACACCAACGGGAGGACGTTTCAGCTCTCGACAGATTTAACATGCATCGCTTCCCTACACGGCGTGTCTTTAGTGGTACTGGGATCGAACTCATGACATGCCTGCCATGATCCGATACCGCAGCCCTCTTAGAGCGTTGAATGATTAAACCAAATATGGTAGATTCGGGGTTCGGTTCGATTAGTGTAAGTCTCTCTTCACTGTAATATTAATTTATGAATTTAAGTACACAAAAACAGCAAATATCGTTAACAAAAACTTAAGATCAAAGAACATGGGTGGTTTTTCACACATTTTTTCCCCAATTGGCCCGTACTAAAATTCATTGGTTGCTAGAGGGCGTTTCTGCTGCTTATTATAATCGATTATTATAATTAGAGCGGTTACAAACGTGAATTATAAGGCGCTGAAAAGCAACCTTTTAATAAGAAGAAGCTCATGGAAATATTAATTTCAGATTTAAAATAAAATGTGAATGCAGAAATGTACTTTTTATTCAGAAAATGAATACTAGCATAGACAAACCAGAGTTGCAATAACTACAAGTAAAAAAAAAAAGTTATTAGAAACAAGCATTGAGATCCAATAAGCATAGATCCAATAAGGGTTTCTATGTGGTTTATTGTCGAAATAATTCGTGAAACGATTTGTTCTCGTCTTCAATGAGTATTGTGAATTATGAATATCAACATATCTCTCTCTCCGATTCTGACGTTTTTCGAAAAATGGCCTGAGTACGTAGTACACATACACACAAAGGTTATGCCAAAAGTCGTATTATAATCCTAACAAATGCTAGCGTATAATTATTTTCCAACCGCAACCAATCCGACCAACCACATATGGTTTTTATTTCCTTTCTTAATAAAATTCTCAATGCCGTGAAAGCAGATGTTTTTTTTCCCGAGTGACATTGCCTTTGGAAAGAGCGTATAGAGAGAGAGATTATAGGGGGAGAGCAAAAATAATGAAGATCTAAAAATTACCTTTCAGTCTCAGGAGACACGCAGATGTGAGGTTTGTGAGAGGAAATTGAGTTGAATATATTTTTATGAATTTATTTCACTTTTTTTTTCCCTTTCAGCTTTTTATAACTTCATTAAATACAAAAGATTTTCTTCTTTTTACTAAGGCTTTTCTTTTTGATGTAATAAAAATGGTGCTTTGGTAATGCGAGTTAAGCATGCTTGCTATATAAATGAAAGTACAGTCGGACCTCGATTTAACAAATTCTATCTGACCGAATATTCTATTCGTTAAATCGGGGGTATTCGTTATATCGTAGTGCTAACAAAATATGACATTTTTGCATATATCTGTTGGAAATTTTATAATAATCAACTTCACGGAAAATATCCATTATTAGAAATTACACGCTTTTTATTCAACAGCTGAAAATACGCCTTGTGAATTATTACGCACCAATTAATAGGAAATTTTAAAATACCGATTAATAGATGTTTGACAATCTTTTTGATCTCTGACTCGAAAGAATTGTTTTTCTTTCGATTTAATGCAGAGAAGAAAATAGTTCGTCATTTACATCCTGCTGTATAAATACGTTTTCATAGTTTCCATACATTGTAAAACATTAGGAAATGTAACAGTTTTGATAAGAGTTTCATTATCAATTTCTGCTTCAGAATTGTTGTTCATCGGCTATGTCAAATCAACAATTTCCTGATCTTCAGTTGCACATGTAGGCAGTCCCTCATCAAATGTAACATAATCGTTAAAACTTTATAATATGCCTTGCGTTGTGGAGTGGGATGAGATAAGAAAGGAGTTTCCTCTCCTATTCAAAACTCACTCAATAAATTGCACTCATGATTCATCTTCTTTAAAAGCCTAGTAATGGGTTTGAACTCTTTCCCGTCGAACTTTACTATTTCCACACACACAAAAAAAAAAAAAATTAATTTTTTTTCTAATGCTAACTAATATAAAAAAATTTCAGCTAGTGAAACAATTCGTTGATTCGGTGTTTATTATTCGTTAAATAGGGATTTTTGCCTTCATTTTAATGGGGGAAATAAAAAATTCGGTAAGGTATCCGACTACGTTCGGAACCGTGATTTTGCAAAAGCGTGTAAATGGATAATATTTATGATATTTAGTGTCACTTAGATTAGAAAATGTATATCAAATTGTTTTAAGAATAGTATTACAATAAAAAATTATTTTAAGTACAATATTTCGACAAAAAATGAACATAGAATGACCCATTTTCAAAATATTCTCCTTTTACGAAAAATGCTTCTATTATAATAATAAATGCCATTTTTTTAAAACTTGCAATTCTTTTTAGAATAGTGCAACTTTTTGCTTGTTATACGTAGGAAAATAACATTTCTGGTTCCTTTGAAACGAAGGAAGGGAAATAGCTTATATAAAACATAGTTGGAATCAACACTGCAATAAAATCAACTTTCAAAAATGAAATAAGTTTTAAATCAAAAAAAAAAAAAAAAAATGTAATAAATTTTTGAATCAGAATCTGAAAAAATCATTGAATATAATTTTCTATCTCTTAAATACACACTCACTCATTTACAAAAAAAAAATTCTAATGAAGAGTACATTGTGTATTAATTAGAGAAATTTATATCATATTTGAAAACTGCTTAAGTCAATTATTCCTGTATTTTTAATGCAATCGAGAGAGAGAAGAAGATAATAATGTACAAATAAAAAAAAAAAACATTGAGAAATCAAGTGCTATTTTTGATTTTCTTTTTGTGAATGCTAACAAGATTCTAACTTTTAAGTACCCTCAAAGCAGATATCGAGACAGCCTTCTGGGTACTAGAAGATACGCTTTTCTAATGAATTAAAGTTTTTTAGAAATAAATCTTTGGTCCTCATTAGTGTATTTTTTTGTTTTCAATTTATTTACTTCATTATGTTCTTTGATCGATAATTGCAATTAAAACCTCCTTCATCATATATATATATTTATGTATATTGTTACAATTTATGTGTTGAATTCTCGGATATGTTTTATGCTTGCTTTAAAATTTTATTGCATTAAGGTATCCGACTACGTTCAGTACCGTAATTTTAAAAAAGCGCATAAATGGATAATTTTCATGATATTTAGTGTCACTTAGATTAGAATACATGTATAAAATTGTTTTAAGGACATTTTGTCAAAAAAAAAAAAAAAAAAAATTATTTAAATGCAATATATATTTCGGGTAAAAATTAACTTAGATTAACCTTTATTCAAAATGTTCTTTTGTGAAAAATGCTTCTATTATAATATTTTGCCTGTATATAGCTCAGACCTCTGTACAGAGGCTCAACTATGATTTTTGAAAAATTCACATTATTTTCAGAGTTACAACAAATTGAAATAATTATCTGCGTTTTTTTCTTAAAATTTCTCCCTGTCCCTAAAAACCCCTTCTAAGTTATATATTTCAAAAATTCGAGTTGAGCCTCTGTACAAAGGTCTGAGCAATATACGCGCAAAATATTATTATAATAGAAGCAGTTTTCAGAAAAGGAGAACATTTTGAAAATGGGTCATTTTCTATGTTTGTTTTTTGTCAAAATATTGTACTTAAATAATTTTAACTGTAATACTATTCTTAAAACAATTTTATGTACATTTTTTAATTTAAGTGACACTAATTATCATAAATATTATCCATTTACACGCTTTTGCAAAATCACGGTTCCTTACGTAGTCGGATACCTTAAATGTATGTACTTATTTTTCTATTTTACTTTATCTATAAATTCAATAATAAACACAGTTTAATTTTTTAAAAATAATATAATACATTTACTAGAAGGTACACTCGTTCTTCTCACAGTCGAATTGAAAAATTTAGCAATCGAGATGGAAGAATAAAACTTTTTTTCAATGAGGTCAAATTATAATTAATATTTTAAATAATTTTAAAGGAATTGAAAATTAGACTCCATTGAAAGAACGATTTAGCTAATGAAATAGCCAAATCAAATATATAGCTGAATTACCCGGTATTTCCTGGGTTCGTCTGTTAGTTAGTATATTCTAAACCAGGGGTGGGCAGACTTTTACATGGTACGGTCTACTTTTAATTTTTTCAAGGTATTTGCGGTCCACATTGTGACGTAGGTGTGATGAGCAAAACAAACAAAAAAACTCAACAATATTTGGATTTTAACAATAATAAATACAGAATACGTGTACTTACCTACATAACTACAGTAGAAAAACTTACTCTTTTAAAACTACGTTTTAAGTAAAACGCAAAATACAAACATAATAACTATAGCCATAAATTTAATAATATCAAATGATGCATTTTCAAACAACTCACAATACAACAAAACATCAAAAAATAAATAATTTTCACTTAAAATTAGTTCTCGTAGCTATAGTCTCATAAAAGACTTAGACTTCATATTATCCGCCCCCCCCCACAATCTTGAATACCTCGGTATATAATTACTAACTGCTAATCTTACACTGGATTCTAAGTGGTCGTCTGTGATACGGGAATGATACGTTGTCTTAATTATATTCTTCATTCAAAATGTAGATTTACACAGATCGGTAGAGCGAAAGAACGATGTTAAATGAATTGAGGCTTTTTTTTAAATTGGGACTCTTTACTTCGTCTATTAGATTCCAAAAGTTATTCTTTATAAATTACGTCCTTTTGAAGGAGAAAAAAAAGCTTCGTTTTCCTCGGGAACATATTTTTAGTTATATATTTCACATCAATATTGCCAAATGGGTAACCCATGGAAGCAACTTTTGATTCTAATCTAGTAAATTCTTGAAAACATCTCAAATTTGGGTTGCACTGTTATTCATAAACACACGGTCTCTTTTATTCACGGGTGTTTTCATTATCTTCATAACCTCCTGTGTTTCTTTTAGTAAGCGCGCCTAACGTTTTATGTGAGAGCGGTCACCCCAAAATGTCTTGGTGGTGCACTGGTCGATCGCGATCGTCTTAATGCTTACTCCGGTTCTAAACGATATCAATTAAAAATGTATTATTTTTTTTTACGCCTTTCTGGATACTTTTCCCCTCAAAACCCGTTCTTAGTGAATCTCTATTGTACTAAAGAACCATGCCTACCAAATTTCAAGTCTATAGATGTAATGGTTGCGGTTATCTTGTGATGAATGAGTGAGTCGTTTTTCTCGTATCTTTAGACTATCTTTTACGCTCCTGTAAGCCCACCTTGGAAGTCATTTTTCATTAAATTCGTTCTTAGTGGAATTTTTCTCAACAAAAGAAACATCTCTACCAAATTTCAAGCTTGTAGGTTTAAAAGTTCCGGAAATCTTGTGATGAGTAAAAATGCGAGTCACTTTTCTCCTAATGTGGATTATAAATTTGCATTTGGTATTCCTATTATTAAGATTTTTTTATTTTATTGTACTCTTTTTAAATTGCTTCTAATTTTAAGTTCTTGAATGTTGCTTTACTAGGTTAAATGCAATTGAAGCGTGATCTTATAATCTTCCGAAAAAAGCAACAGCTGAAAGATATATCTGATTTCGGCATCTGTACTGATGTATTTTAATTAAAATGAAGGAATCTCTCCTTTTCTTCAAATTTCAATTTCGTGCCTTCGCATCAGCATTACAAACTTCTACATTATTAGTTTTAAATTACGAGGGATGATCCAAACAAAAAGTTTACAAGCAGCAGTCTTTGGAAAGTTTGATCACATCGTGGATGGGAATAATGTTACTCAGAGTGGAGACAGATGAGGCTTGCTGTCTTACACCGGTTGTTCGAGCAGATAATGTTAGTACTCAGACCTGTAAGAGCGACAGTAATACAAGACGTCTAGAGAAGTGCTCTCGTACAGAGATGCGAACCGTGATACGATTATTATGGGCCAAGAATGTGTACCCATCTGACATTCTCAGTCAAATCGTGGAAATGTATGGGGGCAAAGCAATGAGTAGACAACAGGTAGCGAAATGGCGTTGTTCTTTTGAAGGCTACAGAGAGAAAGTGGAAAACTGCAATATGGAAGCGAGCGGCGCCCCATAGAGCTCTCCACACTCAGGAACTGCTGTGAAAGTTTAGGTGGGAGGTCTGGAATCCCCCATACAGCCCCGATTTGGCTCCAAGTGACTCTTTTATTTTTCCGGCATTGAAGAAGCACTTATCCGGAAAAAGGTTTACTTCAAACAGCGATGTTCAAACAGCTGCCGAGAACTGGCTCAATGGCCAGGGACTTGATTATTACCAAGACGGGTTAAACAAATGGATTTAGCGGTCTGATAAATGACCAAACAGGTTTGGTGATTATGTATAAAAGTGACCGCCACATACGCGTCTCTTAATTCCCATTTGTATCTTGTGTCTATTGTTAATTAATAATTTTTCTTTCGTTTTGCAAACTTTTTTTTGGATCATCCCTCGTACATTCATTGATTGTAAATGTGTTAAAATTTGGATATCTTAATTATATGATTCTTCACGAAGTTAATTGGAAATTTAGAATCCAATGAAAACGTGACTCGAAATTCTCACGACTGAGCATGATCACTCAACCACACTTCGTTTTCCCACTTTCTGTGTTTTTCCTACCCATACACCGTTTTCTTTTCACGAATCACGACTTTTCCCTGAGAAAATACTTTCAATTCCTCAATTCCCACTGAAATAATGACCTTAAAACCAATCATCCAGTTAGCTACATTGTATCCTCCTCTCCCAACTCTCTCTCCTAGCCCTGTAATTCAATTTTACAAGCGAGAGCCGAGTCATTTTGGAATTAACTGAAAAATACCATCCAATTTTAAATGTACTCGTGGAGGCACCGCGAAAATGATTTAACGGCGATTTCTGCAACGATAAATTCAGCAACCCCGGTGCTCGTTAAACATTTAAAACTTGTAAGGTGGATTAACGCATTCTATGACTGTCGGGCACCTCTGGTGGGCGCTGTGTCCAAGAATAAATATTATACTTCCATGTGTCTCATTTATGCACGTTGCGTGCTTAGCTTTTTGGTGAATAATGATCTGTCCTTTAAAGTCCTTAGGTAATGCGACGATAAAATTCGCTTGACTATTCCTATCCCCCCGGGTGGTGGTGCGGGCCCCCCCCCCCCGCTAATTCAGGGAGCGGGCGGGAGATATTGGGCTTCCGTTTTCCTCACTTTGCCGTTCTAATATTATCTCTGGTAAGGATAATATTAGAACTGCTATTTTTTCTTCTTTTTTTCCCTTTCTTTAGCGTTCGAGGATTGTGTTATAACTGGAAATTTCCTGGTGGGTTTGGTGAAGATTATTGAGTGGAAAAGTGCTTTTTTTTTAATATGTGGAGTCTGTGTTTATTTTAAGGAAATATTTTTATCTGTTTGTAGGATCCGGATGAGTTTGGGCTCCTGGATCAGTTTCGCAATTTGTTTATTTTTTGTATGTTCTTGCAGTATTTCAAGTAAATATTTAACCTCTAACGTTACAATTTGTTAGTGTTTTTGTATTGAGAACATTTTATTACACCATGAAAGAATGACTCGTATTGTTTTCTCTCTCGTTTGTGGAAAATACGGAAATGATTATGTTGGGAGATTTTAAAGTTGTTCCATTAAATTTGTTCTATTCTAAATGTATAAAAGTCATGATTATGCGATCTATTAAGGTAACCGACTACGTTCGTAACCGTGATTTTGCAAAAGCGTATAAATGGATAATATTTATGATAATTAGTGTCACTTAAATTAAAAAAATGTATATAAAATTGTTTTAAGAATAGTATTACAGTTAAAATTATTTAAGTTCAATATTTTGACAAAAAACAAACATAGAATGACCCATTTTCAAAATGTTCTCCTTTTGTGAAAACTGCTTCTATTATAATATTTTGCGCGTATATTGCTCAGACCTCTGTACAGAGGCTGAAGAACTACTAGAATTTTTGAAATATATAACTTAGAAGGGGGTTTATCCATGTTTTATAACAACAGAGGGGAGAAATTTTAAGAAAAAAACGCAGATAATTATATTTCAATTGGTTGTAACTCTGAAAATAATGGGAATTTTTCATAAATCATAGTTGAACCTCTGTACAGAAGTCTGAGCTATATACAGGCAAACTATATTATTATAATAGAAGCATTTTTCACAAAAGGAGAACATTTTGAAAAAAGGTTATTCTAAGTTAATTTTTTGCCGAAATATTGTATTTAAATAAATTTTTTTGTCAAAGTGTCCTTAAAACAATTTTATACATGTATTCTAATCTTAAGTGACACTAAATATCATGAAAATTATCCATTTATATGCTTTTTCAAAATCACGGTTCCGAACGTAGTCGGATACCTTAAGACGATCATAAATGTTTGACGTTATTTAGCAGTTTATTTTGTTTTAATATCTAAGCGATCCAGTAAGTATTACATTAAATTAGTAAATACGGATTGAGAAATATTTTACTTTTTGCATAATTTATGTGAAGTGAGTTGGAAATGAAGAAGACGTAGCCACAGTCTTATTTTTACACATTTAATGTTAAAAAGAGGGCGGCACAACACAAAAACTAAAATAAAATGAATAAAAAGGAGGGCGGTAGCTTATCTCAACATCAGCTAGCGAAGTAACACCGAAAATGTCTACTCTCTTGCTGCATCGTTTCGCTCTCAGGGGATCTAGGGATGGCGATCTGAGATCGATTAATCGAACAATCGATTTTATAAATCGATATGTAGCACGGAGTCGATTCAGTGAATTGATATTTCATCCTAGAAAATCGAAATTCGATTTTTTCTGTTTAGGTAAAAATCATAAAATTATTTACAATTAGTTGAATGCACCGGAATGTCAGGGCTTAAACGAAGAATTTAAACACTATTTATTGCAGGCAGTTGTGCACCTGAAGTATGATCCTGTACTTTACTGCAAGGACAGAAAATTTCTATCATCACGTTCACTCAATAGCTATGATGTGAGTATCGTGGGATTATCGGTTCCTTGTGAGCGCCATTTTTCGATTGCCGGCAACATCGCAAGTCATGAGCGGAACCGCTTGAATCCCAGTAGACTTGACAGAATGTTGTTTTTAAAAAGCTTAGATATTAAGCATTGGGAACTATAAGCTATATTATCTATTTTCTAA
>BMAV01026836.1:82448-106505 GCA_019973955.1 Trichonephila inaurata madagascariensis
TGATGGCAGTTTGTCTTTATCAATCATTGTGAAGTACGAATTATTTTACAATTTATCATGTGCTTTTAAATTAATGAATACACTGGGTGACTGTTGAACAGTTCCGCGACATTTATTTTAATTGCATTATTTTAGTTGCAAAATTTAAGAGTAATTTTTTGTAAGAGCATCTTTTTTAAAATTTATTTTCCTTTCAATAAAAAGAATATCTTTTCCAAAAACCAGAAAAATTGTTGAGAATGGTTTGAAAAAATATTTGTATCTTTTTTTCCCCTACTAATTAAAAACGAGAATATGAATGTCACCCCCCCCCCCCCAATTGTAACTTGTGATTACATGAAGTGTAACTTGTGATTTTTGGCATTGAATGACATATGATTCTTACGATTTATAGAAGTAATACAGTAGTGCACACAGGAATTTTCCCAGGGGGGGGGGGCCGGGTTGAAAGTTTACCAATTTTTTATTAGGCTCCTTTTGATTTTGTCGATTTTCTTGAACAAAACACCATAAAAACTAATTATTGAATAAATAATTAGCATTAATTAATAAAATTAATCATTAATAACAAATATTTAATTAAATTTTTCGTACTTTATACTTAGAATTATAGTCAATCGGAAAAAAAAAATCAAGGGTTTTGGAGGGGGGGGGGGGGGGGCCCCCCCAGGCCCCCCCCCGTGTGTGCGCCACTGAAGCAATATATATCTTTTGAACATTCTGTTCGCTTGAAATTTAAAGCAAGTTTTTTAAAAGTGTTTGTTTTTTAAAATTGAGAATTAAATTCGCTTAAAACATGTCTATTCACTAGACAAAAATACAAATTCACAAAGATTACGATTGCAAACTAACGTGATCTAAAAGCACAGAAAATTTTTTACTAAGTGTTTCTAGGAAATTGTATAAAATTGCAAATACAAGATATTGATTAAAGCAATGTGTCTTGTATAAAGCCGGATATTCGTTTATTCGTTATGGGACTAGGGACATTTTAAGGCTTGGGTCAACCGGGCCTCGCCTTAGGGGGTGGGAGGAGGGACTCATTTAATTTTCGACTCGGCATCTGTAAGATCATGATCCGAATAATTTTAACAGTCAAAAAATGTTTTTCCCAAACATATTGTCCTAAAAACTTGGAATTTCGAATTATATGTCAACTAGCAAAAGTGGCAAGACTGCATTAAGTTATGTCCGTTATCCGTGTCTAGTCGTAGGCCTGCCGTTGTACACCATCACTGCTCATTTACTCGAAAGGGGGCAGTTGGTCGAGTTGGTTTGTGAAATTGTGAGTTGCACACATTTATTTTTTGCGCGTTGTACGTGGGGCTTAGTTTTGTATAGTGCCCAGGGTCATAAGAGGTTCAAAGATGTCTCTCAACTAGACGAATTAAAAACATAACACTCAAGATGTGCTTTGAAGTAAATGTATACGAGCAATACTAATATAATGGAAGCCTACTCCTAGTTAGATTTGTTTGGTATGGTTATATTTGGCTGACCTACTAGAGCTCTTTACTAAGAGCTGATTTGCTTAGCGCGTTTTGCCATGCTATTTATTTGAAGATTCCATTGATCTTGTCGTGTGATCATGAATATCTGTTTTAACGTATTTAATAACATATAATATGGAATGATATGTTTATAATTATATGCATGTCATGTTCTGCCTTTAAGTTGCTTCTAAAACTGAAACATTAAAATTTTAACGTGCGTCCAAAAGAAAAAGTAAAACACACGCACGCTCACACACATTCACGGAATTTGTGGGATATTTTATACTGGTAGAGTCTTATCTCCTACTTTTATGCGCTACTTAAAAATAGATATTTTTTCTCATTTTCTAGTTTTGAATAAAAATGTATCGAAAATATAAAACCATTTATAAAAATGAGGACTTAAAATCCAAACCCACACTAATACTTAAAACATTCAATAGATTTTTTTTTTAATGTTGTATAAATTCTGAAATAAGAGTCTGAAAGTTCCATCTTCCAAATTTCTAAAGATCTGAACTTTGAGTAAACATCTGAATAATTCATAAAGAGCGGATCCTGGAAACCGTAAGAAAGTTGAGGCATATAGACTACATTAAAAATGAATGACTGGGGTTTTATTTAAAAAAAAAAAAATTCTACTAGCAACCTACACACGTAGAACCTACGTACATGCTTTGACCTTACGAGAAATTGAAATCGTGCTCTTACAGCTTTATTTACTTTACCTTAAAGATCACTTAGTTGGTGGGCCTAGATAGCTTTTTCAAAATGGACGCCACCCTGTGAGATTTGAACTATTATGATATGCGTGATCGCTGTGAAACAGAGGGCATATGTAATTACAAATTTATATAAAATCTCGTATTTAAGTCGTGATGGATGTTCATTACTAAAATATTTGTATAATTCAGTATATACTGAAGAAATCCTCTCTAGATTTCGTGAAATTTTAAAGAAGTCATGTGACCATTTCAATGTAAATGGAACGTTCTTTCGAAGTATCTTGTGTTTAACAAATTAGAGAGATGGAAATAAAAGGAATAATTGTGATATGAATATGAATTTTGTTGATATTCGTTGTAGCCCAATACAATAATTTATAGGTTGAGAAATAATGTATCTTATTAAATATGGTACATAAGAAAAGGTTTTTTTAAGTACCCTCAAAATAGAAAATTATTTATGTAAAACCTTGTTTGAATAATGCGTAATGATGGTTTCGCGCGAGTGCACCGAAGTTGCAGAACGACCGGAACACCTCCCAACATTGACGACGGATGATAACATTGTGAAAATTCAAGAAATGATTCATGCTAACTAGACCAAACGTTCAAGAAAATGGTGAGAAGTTGATTATTTTATTTTGAGCAATTCAAATAAAATAATCTAATAAACAGATTTTATTTGATTTTTATTAACGTTGCTGTTTGAAGTTACACGAGAAATATTGGCGAGGGACTTAGTAATTTTTAACCATGGTCAAGGGATGAGGACAATACCTGATCTGACACCTCATTCCTTAAAATTTTACACCAAGGTCAAGGTGTAACGGGCTCACGCGTCTTTTCTTTAACATGTCCTCTGGGTTCTTTGGGGGCCAATATTAATGGCAACTCTTTTCCAACCAAAACCCAAGAAGCGAAACGTAAAGATGAAATGCACAAACGAGATAGCTTTTAAATAACAGAAGTTTCAGTAAGTCGTAAGGCAATTTGGGGAATGTTATGTGAGAGAGTGATACAAGCGTGAGTGTGTGTTGACAGCCAGTAGAAGTTACTCTGAAGATTCAGCCATTAAGTCAAGGTGCATGCTATTGCACGCGCGCCCGGACGCCTTTTCATAGGATTAAAGTTACGATTGGATTAAGGTAGGATTGACGATTTGATATAAAGGACTTGTAATATTATTAGAAGTGAGATTAGGTGGTTTAGATATTGGTAGTGGTCCAAGTTACGCGATTCGGTATAACTATTATTGTGTGTTTGTTCATCGTAGATTCTCTCTTAAATATAATTGTCTTATTTGTTAGAAGTTTAAGTAATATTCTTAATAAAGTCATATTAAGAATACAAAAATGTCTTCCTTTTGTAAATCCTACACCTCGGATAATCAAAGAAACGGTTACCTTAGGGGGGCGGTTTCACAAAGGGATGAGGACAATACTTGATCTGACACCTCATTCCTTAAAATTTTACACCAAGGCTAAGCGAGGACTTTGAGCCTAGAGAGATTTAAAGGGATTTAAAACCTCATTCTTTAATTCTTCATCAAAGGAAACTTAGGACTCCTACTCTGGTTCCCTACTATACCCTTCCTCTTTAGCTGCTCAAAAAAATATACAAGTTAGAAATAAAATATTGTTACATTTTCTTTAAGTATTCTCCATTGTAGACTATATATTTTTTTCTTTCTTTTAAGCCAGCTTAAAAAATACATTTTTCATTCTTTTGTAAGCTGATTCATAAGTCTCTCATGTTTATTGATAGCTTCACCATCAGTTTTAAAATGTAAATCACGAAGCTTATCCTTGATCCTAGGGAATAGAAAGGATTCACAAAAGACTAAATTTGAATACGGAGAATGGGAAAGAATTTGAATTGCTCCACATGATAAAATCAATTGTTTGATAGGCAAGTACGTGGACGTGCGCTGTCATGATGCCTAATCAGAGCCCTAATTCCATTTTTCGGACGATCTTTTCTCAGTTTTCCTATACTTTGGGCATACATTGAGTTACATATCACTGAAACATTTTTTTTCATTCGTAAGACTAATTGTAGCAACATATTTTTTTATAAAAAAAAAATGTAACCACTATTAATTTTTTAATATTAAGTGTTATTCTTAATTTGAATGGTGACTGCTAATTTTAGGTGGTTCTAACAAAGAACTGCAGCTTTTCCTAGTAAAAAATGGCAACTTCAAATTTCATTATGTTATAAATTCGTGGACATTTCTGCCTCCCTTTTCTGTTCCTTTCTTTCTATCTAGTAAGTTTTTACTCGTTTGTGAGCAAATAAGTTCTTCAGAGTGAACACTTTATATAAAAAAAGTAGATGGGTCACGCAAGATAATTTTAATGCACAAACGTTGAGAGATCCTCTTTTTTCTGAATATTTTTATGTTACATGAGAGCAATCGCGCGGAATTCTGTTGATAGCCTCTTGCTTCTTCCCTTGGCTTCGGAAGAACTTCTGCTCCTTTTTGGTCTATAAATCACGGTAATATTTCAAATAACGTTGAAGTTGTAAAAATGTTTTTTGAAAAGTTTTGTGACATTCTTTGGCTTCTACACATTTTTCGTAACCTAAAAACGCGTTTACTCGTTTCCATTACTTTCAAAAGAAATTGACCTTGAGAATGGACCTTGAATAAAAATTTGTAAGAATTGAGTACGATTTGTAAAGTTTTACCTTCTGTTGTGGACACATTTGAAAGTGCAAGATTTATTTTACAAACGTCTTTAATCCTTTTTATGTTCGATTTTAATGCTTTTGCAGCCTAATAATTTTTTGAGAAATCTGCATGTATTTCGTATGTAAATAGTATGATTTATTTATTTTGCTCTTTTCTCCAAAATAAATTAATTGTACAATTTCTTATTTTCATCTTAAGATGTTTTGCTTAATATATACATTTTTTTTGCAAAAATAAGTCAAAGAAGGCGAGAGGAGGAAGAATAGGTGTTAGAACACTTTTATATTTTGAAAAAAAAAAAAAAAAAAATTATTGCAGTATAGCTTTTTAATAGGGTAATTTGCAGATTTAATGTACAGCTAAGTAGTAATTTTCTTTAAATTTCCCCCCTATTTTATTTGAGTACTCTATCGTAAATTACAGGTTTTTTTTGAAGTAATGGATTTAAAATGGTTTCGCTGATTTTATAATAGGTAGAATGATTTATATCTCAAATAATAACCTGATATTATGTGGGCATAAAAAGTAGTTCTCATAAAAGTACTTTGAATGTTTTTCTTGGAACTTAGGCTTAACAGAGTAGCACTTTATTCTTTTATTTAGGCGAAATATAGCCATATTAAAAAATATGAACGAATTACAAAAACAGTGTTGCCTTTGTCTACTATCAAAAGAAATTCTAAGACACTTTAAAATTTTGACATACCTAATGATTATCCTTTTTAAAAATTGTTTGTTAAAATTTCTTTATTATCTAGCGCAAGTTTTTGTGCAGTCTTTTTTCTGTAAGATATAATATATTTAAAAAAATCCCATTATAATCAAGAAACAACTAGTCTATGCAGTGTCTTCTAACATGTAATGTTTTTTTGTAAAAGTCCATATATATTGATTTTGATAGCAAATTTTATAGCGTTTGAAGAACAAAACAAATAATATATTTGAAAAATAATACATAATTATAAAACTAAACAAAAGTATTTCTCTTTTAATCATATCGACATCAATTTTATTTTTAATCTGTAATTTTGAAAATTATTATTTTTAATTATCTTTTATAATTGTGTGGGTTGGATTGAAAGAAGATTAATTAGATATTTTGTCACTCACATAGAAGTTAAAGAGTTCATGAAATGTGTTTTTCTTTTCCTTTTCTTCCTATATAGAATTTCTTTTCAGGAGACTTTTTACTGCGTGGTTAAGATGTATTGTGTTATGGACCGTCAGTGAAGTAAATCATTGTTTACAATTCGTTAACTTTTGACTTTAATTTCACAGTTCACTCTTTTGTATGGAGTTTCTTATTAATCCATGAGTAACTTCAAAATTCCACATCCGTTATTTTTTGTTTGTTTGTAGGAATAGTTCGTTAAAAATAAAAGAAAACAATGATTACTACAACGTAATTGAAATTTTAATAAAATACAGAATAAGGAGAATAAGAATTTTTACCTTTCATTAAACGCTTAACAATGAAATTGTTTCCAATAAATTATAATAGACGTCTTTTTGACCGTTCATAATTAAATTAAGCTTTCAGTTGGTGATAACAGTTAAAAGTTGAATTGTATTGAAGGATATAAATATATACAGGGTGGTCCCAAATTCATGGTACAAACTTTAAATGTTGGTACAGGACATTGTAACTATTATTTATTGTAGAAAGGAATGTATGGACGCAAATGACGCGGTGAGGCAGAGATACAAAAAATAACAGACGAAAGGAAAGACAAAGTGTTTATTAAAAGCGCCGTTGACAAGTGTAATGTTTTCAATAACGGTTAAAAATTTCGTCCACCAATAGCGATACGTGCTTGACAGCGTGAGTGGAGCGATTGGTGTTCACGTTTGCTGCCGTTGCTTGAGCTCAAATGACAGCCAGAGATGGAGATGGTACATATGTTTATATTACAGGAAAATAAATATTTACAGTTAAAGATTACACTTAAAAGTAGAAATGCGGTTAAATGAAAATTACACCTTTGAAGGTGTTGCGGATTGATGCGGACAAAGAACTTGCGTCTGTGTCCGTTGCGTTTTCTGTTTACAGAATGCTCCCGGTACGGGGTTCAAAAGTTTCAGTTGGGGTAGGAAGGCGGGAAAGTATGGCACACTCAGTTACAGTTAAGTGAGGAGTGTAGAAAACAACGTTCAAAGATTCTAGGTATTTCACGCACACGTGCAGCAACTTCGGATATTCGAGCAACGAGATTCTCATCTGAGCCAAGTGGAGTCGCATAAACAAGATTCTTCAGATATCCCCATAAAAAATAATCGAGGCTTGATAAATCGGGAGGTCGGGGTGGCCAAGGGACTGATCCACCACGCCCAATTCATTGCACCCCAAAAGTGGTATTCAGGTAAGTGCGCACATCGCTTAAAATTCTGTGATCCAGCAATTGTCGATCAGGAAACTGCGCGTGATGCATTCGTAGCATAACTCTGCCTTTACCATTTGCACGGCCATACGTGTAATGCATATTTGCTTTTTCGGCAAACATAAAGTCTCCCATCGTAGACGTCAGCACAATTGCGAATAAGGCTTTCTCATACTGAGATGCGTCATGTTGAACGATGCCTGGGCATTTACTGCCCTCTAGCGACAACGCAACCAATCGATAACTCCATTTCTGTTTTCTTTTATTTCTCCTGTTTGCGCCTCACCGCGTCACTTGCCCCCATACATTCCTATACAATAAATGATTGTTACACAATGCCCTGTATCTACCCTTAAAGTTTGTACCATGAATTCGGGACCACCCTGCATAATTGAAAAGAGAGCAATATTGATCATAACATGATACTGTGAGAAGGAAACTACAAACGCCGATCCAAAATCATTATTAAAATGTTTCAATTAATAGCGGCAGGAAAATAGTTAAAAACATTTTTAATAGTGAAAATTCCACCATTATATTGAATTTTCTGTTATTTAATTTATCCTGGTTTGCTTTTATTAATTATCTCGTTTGATTGTTCCTCTTCGTAATTTCCTCTGTTATGAGCAAATTGTCTAGTAATTATAATTATGTGTCTACTTAATTGAATTTCTGGTATGCAAATTTCCACGGACAGTTTCCGAAAAAGGCAGATTGCTTTAAATATTCTGATAACACTTTTAATTAAAATTGAAGCTTGTTAATTTGTTTAAGGCTATCTCTTCGCGTAATGTTAATGTAATAGGACCTGGAGCCTTTTTGTTAATTGAAAATAGTTCAAATATTAATATTATATTTTAACTTTGCTATCTAAAAAATATTTATTTTATATTTCTCGTTTCTAACTAAAGGAATCTATTTTTTTTTTTATGTAAAATGCATTTCATTTTTCGTATGCTGTAATACAACTAATACTAAACAAATACTGCATATTTGTGAAATTTTTCTAAATTTCCAAGATGTAGCTTTATAAATGTATTTGCATAAGAGTATAGTAAAATTTAAATTATTATTAAGAAATAAGAAATATATATATATATCTGGATACAATTTTTTTCTGCATATTAATTGAACTTTATTTACATAATGGGATGTTATAGTTATAAATGTGGATTAGTTTAGTTTCAAAAAGCCTTAGATTGAAGTATTAGGAGGATAAAGGCTCAAAGCACAAGCTCCTTCATTTAAAAATTTAAAGTGTCCGGCAAATTCTTGATGAAAAGATGGCTAATTATGGAAATGATAGCCCGTCAGATGATATTATTATGAGGTGAAAAAGGAATTTTTCCAAAACAGAGTACATGTCCCTCACAGATAATCTAAGTAGTGGAAAACCATTGCTCACACACATAGGCGATTTTACCACTGTAGAGAAGTGTGGAGAATTGTATCCTATTTGACCAAAGAGCAGCCATCCAAATGGAAGGATACTGATCTTAAATACTGCAATTAGTGGAAAATTATGCATGAAGAATTACACATGTCAAATGTTCCAGCATACTGAGTTCCACGAATAATGACTCCCTTTCAAAAGCAAACACGGTGCCATCTGTCAAAAGAGGTGTTGTATCTTTGGTACACAAGATGAAGATCTTTTTCTTAATTACCTGGTAACTACGGATGAATCTAGAATCTGAACAAAGAGTGGTAGTAAAGCGATTCACCTTCCCCCAAGAAATCTGAGGTGCAGAAGTCTGTAGGAGAGGCCATGCTATCTTTTTTTTTTGGAACTGACATGAAGTCATCTTAAAAGACGACTTGAAGTAGAGTTAAATCATCCCTAGGACCTAATATTGCATACTGCTAAACAAATTGCGTGATATTCTGATCAAGAAATGGCGTGACATTGATCACCAAAGGTCTCTTGCCGACAATGCACCTGCTCACTCATCTCCAGGTTGGTTGAGGATTCAAAGCGACGTGGCTTTGAAATTTTACTGCATGTATTCTAGGGAATCTGTCTTCCCAATCTCGCTTCTTGGGACTCACTTTTTTTTTCTTTTTTTTTTAAAATTCCAGAAACCATTGCGGGGGCGGAGATTTGATAGCGCTAATGGCTTCTTTGAAGAAATAGAACAATGGCATTCGACATAATCACACAATCTGCTGAGTTCTACAATGACACTCTTCAAAGGGCAAGAAACACACATGGGGAAATTTATAATTTTGGATGTTCATTATGCAGAAAAGTCTCTTAAACATAAATATTAAATCTCTGTCTTGATTATTTTTACTAATAATTAACGACATTCCCCAGTGTGCTGCAATGTGTGTTACAACACAAAGAATTTATATGAAGCTTTTGGAACATCTTTATATTTGAAAATGTGTTCCGTTCAAGTTTTTTGATATTAGTCGAAGACAGCCCTAAAATATAGTTTTAATTTTTTCCTCCGTTATATCTAAAATCAGCAGTTTAATTTCTAAAAAAATATATATATACACATGTTTCGTGGTTTTTGAACTTTCGTGGTTTGATTTAAATGTCGTAAGTTTCATATGTGTTATTGTATGAATTCTCAGATTTTTAAAATAGCATGCTTTGTAATTGATCCCCATGAAAAAAATTATGCCTTGCAGTTAAAAAAAAAAAAAAAAGAAAAAAATGACCTCATCGTTACAACAGCTGTCACTTCTGTCATTATCGAAAATGGGTGATCAGGCAGGAGCGACAGGTGGTGATTTTAAGTTGTTGCAGATGCTGTCAAAACCTTTATATTCACGAGGGGAGGGATTTAGGGTAAAACTTGAAATCATTGAGAAACTCTTTACAGCCTATAAAGTAAAGCTGTCTACACTTCATAATTTTTTTTGATAAAAATTAATTGCTGTCTTTTGTAATTAAATATATACATCATTAATATTCTTTTTGCATGTAAAAAAATATTTTTTAGATTTGCCTTGTTTTCCTTTAAAAAGGAAGTTTCATATTTTTTGCTATTATTCTTCATTTAATATTTTCTTTCAATATTAGTATGGTGTGTATCTTTTATTTTTTAAAAACGTTATTTTTGATAGTTAAGAATTTCTTCATAAATGTTTTTTTCATTCGCAAATATTTTCTTTTACCTTACTCGCATGTTTTTGATTTGAGAAATGTTTATAAATGTTTTTGAATTCTGAACCATTTTTTTTTCTCAGAAACATTGTATTTTTAGATATATTTGTCTTTATGCTTTTATTTTACAATAAAGAAAAATATCTTAATATATTTCTTTATCATGAATTTTAATGTATTATTTCTGGTACTCTAAAAAGCTGTAAATGGGGAATTTGATATATACCTCATTTTCATAAGAATGGTTTAAATGCGAATGCAAAGCAATATGCTTTTATGTTTATAAGAAAGCACCTTTTTAATTAAAATTTTTTTCGCTTAAGTTAATTATTAACCGTTGGTATGTGTTTAGGGAGCTTTAACATTGATTTTGTACATGTGTATAAAAATAATGAGTTTAAATATTTATTTGTTGTATATTTACTGTTGAACTTTGCATTTTTTTGTCACAACAAAAAAAAATCTTAAAAATTTTAACAAAGGTTTTAAAATGATTTTATTTGTAATAAGACTTACTGTATGATAAATTAAACTTTAGCAACTCAGGAAAATGTTATAAAATGATACAAAATAAATGATTATGTATTCATTGACTTGCTTTTAAATATTTTTTTTATCAAGTATAGTGCACATTAGATAAAGAATTTTCAGTAAATAAATAACTTTTTTATATACGTATGAATAAATTTTGTAAACATAGAAATAATAATTTATATCATGGAATTTTTCGTATCAAAATGTAAATTTGATTTTTAAATTCAGGTAAAATCCATTAATGTTTTCTGAATCAAAATATTTCCATTTTCTGAATATGGAATTTTTTTTATCTTTCTTTTGAACAGTAAATATTTATCTAACGTTAAAAAGAGCTTTTTCAGGGGAAAAAAAATCTTTTGTGTGGTAGTGAAAATATAAATATTCGATTGTGTTGAATAAAAATTGGATGATTTTATTATATGATTAATGGTATTTGTCTGGATACATGTCCACCTCCAGTTTTTTTCTATCTCATTTCACATTTTAAATTATTGTTAAATTTCTGCTATATATTTAAATTGTGTTGATAAAAATTAAAGAGAGTGGGTATTTTGTAGCCTTTTTATTTATTCAAACAAAAAGTAAAAAGATCGAAGCTAGAAGAAATGTAATAATTAAAACTTTATTTATAACTAAAAATATTATTTATAGCAATTGAAAAAATGTACTATAAAAAATAGTTATGCTAGTATTGTGCTAATACGTAGATTTCTTGTATATCATGAATACATTTATTTTATGGAATAATGGAATATTCGTGTAATTAATTTAAAAGTGGTTATTTATATATATATATATATATATTTCGGAGTTTTTTTTTAAAGCAGTTTAGTTGATGAATTTTTAAAATTTTCGTGCCACATTCACAGTTTTGGTCATGGCATTTAAATTGGAAATCACTGCCTAAAGCAGGGATAGGCAATTATTTTGGCTCGGAGGGGCGCATTTTTGAAGCGAAGGAACACCGGTGGGCTGCACCTTTTTAAAATAATTGCACTCATTATAGTTAACTTTGCATCTCAGAAAAGGTATAAAATGTACCATATAAAAATCAACAAATATAAGTTAAATAAAACAGTGGCAGTTTTATTCAATTTATTTATTGCATGCTAATGTCATATTATATGTAGCTGTAAGCCAGTGGCGCACACAGGAATCCAGGGTCGAAAGTCCACACTTCTTCAATCCGCCGCCCAACATATTCTTTTGATTTTGTCGAACAAAAACAGTAAAAAATGAATTATTGAAAAAGTAATTAGCAAATTTTACGTACTATAAACATAGGGTTATAATCAATCCAAAAAAAAATCATGGCTATAGAGAGGGTCTGGACCCGCTCCCCCCCTTTCCTATTTGTGTTTACCACCGCTGTAAGCACATTTAATTGTGCCACTGCTGTAAGCCCATAGGATTATAATCAATCGAAAAAATCAAGGACTGTAGAGAGGGTCTAGACCCCTATTTGTGTGCGCCACAGCTGTAATTACATTTAGTTTAAGAATGAGTATAATGAGAGATAAATGTACCCTTCCATACTTCTATAATATTTTTTCAAAATCAGGAGTGGGATTGCTCCTTTAAGTTCTCATCACAGTCTGCAAGTTAATGTCAGCTAACTTGCGTCTATATTTACTCTTGTTGATCTTCATGCGAGAAAAACTTTGCTCACAAATATATGTTGACTAGAGAACATTTACTAATATTTCTAGTATGGAGAACATTTTCTTTATACTTGTCTCCGAGGACCGCGAAAATCTTTTTGCCTGACCTAATGTGCTTTATACTTTACATAATTTTTTTTAATTATAATATTTTAATACACTAGGTATTACCGCATTAGATAATTTCCCCTTTGTAAATTTTGCTTATTTTCTGCAGCATTTAAATCACAGTGATTTGACCAGTTGAAGTTGCTTCGAGCTTACAACGTACGTTATATGTCAATGCTGTAACCAGACAATACCAGCTAAGCACCCATCTCGCTTCAGTCGTCACATCTGCGGAAGTTTCCGTGGAACCAGAAATCGGCAATCAACCCATCCCTTTCGAATTATCGTTTAATGAACCGTGGTTGACCGAAAATACCCACCACCCGCTAGACTTGCTTGGAATTCTGAACCCACATAGGTCCGGGTTGATAGAAATGTAATAAGTTTGAAAAGACAATCGATTGTTTTTGAACGGTCTTAATTTGTAAATAATGTTCTGGGTTTTAGACTTTTCCTGTTTTTGCCTTCCTGCAAATTGAAAAATTTGTTTGTTAATGCTCATGTTTGAGTGACATTTGAATGGGGCTGTTTTCGAGTTAAATAAATAGCTTTATTCAATTGTGAGGGCATTGATTCTTGTGGAGGAGCGTCGGTTTTTAAAGTAATTTATGAAGTTTTAAGAATATCGTTTTATTGCTTTATAATTTTGAAGAATCGAGAAGAAATGTAGTTTTTTTTTTTACCTACATAATTTTCTTCCTCATTGTTTCAAAATCCATTTTAAAATGCTTTCCTTAAAACCTGATATAAATTGAAAAATTACTATAGGTTTAGTGTGGAAAAGTGTTTATATGAATTTATATGTGAACTCAAACCTTTTACGATACATTATTTTCAATGCCTAAATTTATTTATGTATTAAAATTTTATGTATACCAATGTATATTTTTATGTGTTTCTAATCTCTCTCTCTCTTTTTAAATGTAGAATTATAGCTTTTATAATTATTTACTCCACCTATTTAACTTTCAGAATATTTCTCACTTCCATTCTGTTGACAGTTTAGTTGTTTGGAAATTTTTTTTTTTGTATCGACATAATAAAAATATAATGGTTATTCTTATAATTTGGAATAGTTCACAAAAATGTGACTGGCATTTTGATATGCTATGGGATCAGTTTTCCAGTAAAAAGTTTGTGCCTAGTGGTCGTAGTCACGAGCTCGTGATAGCCGTTCTCGAGTCATAGGTTCTAGTCCTGACGCTACTGAAGACCCCCTCCCCTGTGTTCGAGGCTGATGCACGTTAAGTTTATTTTGGCTCAAAATCTTCTTATTGGCATGGCCAGTGCCGGTTTATCCATTGGGTGCTTGGGGTGGGTGCCCAGGGGCCAAGTGAGCTGGGGTTAAACAGATTTTCTGATTATAAATTTCGATCTTCCAGTGCAAAGGGTGTCCGTAGATCTTTTGCGCCTAGGGCCCGAATTGAGCTTAAATCGGTACTGGGCATCATGTTTAAGTTTAGAAAGTGAAGAGTCAGCTCAGTTGTCTTCCTCGTCACTTGACCACCGTTCAAAATTACGAGGCCCTTCGCCTTAGTTTTCGTGTTGCTTTAAGTACGACGTTAATAAGCACTTACTTGGTTAGAACTTTATTTCGAAGAAAAATGATATTGAAAGAGTATTTTCATTTTATAAAAGGAAATTTCTCTAATTGTACAAAGAAAATAATACAATATTTTGTGATTCGTTTTGAGCTACTATAAAAAGTAATGGAAGTAAATAAATGATGAAAGTTTTCATCATTTATTTACTGCTAACAAGCTCATATTTTAAAATTCTCTTTGAAAATATTAATTATCACTTGAGGGAATAAAACACTTCCTTGAGTTTAGGAGTATAATTTTTAACATTTAGAACATTTGTGTTTGCTCGAGAAGGATTTTACTATGACATTAAAAGTTTTATACATCATATGCATCAAATGCCCTGTAAGACTTTCTGCTTCGGATAACACAGTAATAGATTTTTTCGGCAAATACTTTTACCATTTAGAAACGCAAGTGAAAGGATAGCAGAAGAGTAATATCCAGAATTCCTAAACGAACATTTAAAAAAATGTTATTTCTTTTGTAATTTTAATATTTTTTTTCCATTTCTCTCCTTAAAAAAACTACTTATCTTCCGTTTTTCTCCATTTTAAAAAAAACATCTAGAAGTTAAATAATAAATGTTGCAAAAAAAAAAAAAAAAAAAAAGACAGATGTATTTGAAAGAAATAAACCCAAAAGTACACCTGAAAATGCCAAGACATGCAAATAAACGATTCCCTTAATTTACTTTATTATTTTTTTTCAACATGCAAAAGGAACTCAAACTGAAACGATGTAAAACGTAAACAAGAGAAAAACACAAAGGAAAAAAGGAGGACCTCCATGCTAGAGCGCGAACAAGTGACATTAATTCGGTCTACTTTTTTTTTTTTTATTGTAACGTTTGTGCTCACTAAAAACGCATTTTGCAAGGAAGTGCTTTTTTTTTCTCCCTGGAAACTTTCCAAACTATTTAACGACTAAGTTTTGAACTTTTGAAAAATTCCTCAACAGGAAATGCGTCTTTTTTTTTATTTATTTTTTATGTAAACGCTAAAAGCCTCGAAATGGAGATTTCCCAGATGTACTCTATGTTACGGTTTTGGTAAAATCCCGGTTGGGGTATATTAAAAATATTTCCCAGACTATATTACCGGTTTTATCACCGACTGGGAAAGTATGGCGCGATTATTATTGTACGGCGGTTTTGCTGTTTCAAACGGGATAACCACATTTATAGAGTGGTGCAAAAATACAAATGTTGCATTGTATTGGTTACTAAGCATATTTTATAAGATGGAAATGAAAGTTAAAACCATCGGAAGTAGCTTTTATTATATTTTAACTATGACTTCTGATAAATGCTGAGGGGGAAGGAGGGTATGTATTTTATTAGCATGTTTTAGCACTTATCATGGTTTAAATTTTTTTTAATTGATAAAACTGAAACATTCGGACGGAAAAATGTTTTCTAAAAGTTGTAATGGCCTCCCTCCTGGGGAAGCTTCCTCCTCCTCTAATCGACCTGAATCTGTGGAAGGTAAAGATTGATGTCTCAGACTAACCATGATAAATCCAATTTATTATGATCAAAGGTAATATTCCAAGCCAAGCAAACTGTAAAGGGAAACCCTAGAGTGATATAACGAGAGCTCAAACCCTATGTGAATAAGCGCATGAACTCCGAATAGCTTAACTTGTGACATCTCTCGCGTTCTTCTTCTAACATAACCTCTACGTTCTTTGACGGCCACGATCAATGGCAAAACTTTTCCAACCCAAATCCAATAAGTGAAACGAAGCATAGATGCAAATAAGATAACCTTTAAAAGGATAGAAAGTTTAGTGAGCAAAAATGGCAATTTAGAGGAAGCTAGTTCGGAAAAGGTAGAAGTGTATTTTGACGGCCTACCTAAGCATCAAGGATATCAAGCCCTTACTACAAGGTGCATACTATTGCACTCGAACCTAACTGAATATCTGAAAGTAATTGAACCGTTGAGTATTCAACCAAGGTAGGAGGATTATATTCTGAACGCTAGTATATTATTGAGATTGTGATTAGGCAGATATAATATATTTATATTAATAAGTGATCTAATTGCGCGATCTGAGTTAGTTAAAACTGCGTACTTTGGTTTATTCTCACTTAATATAAGTTTGTTCGATATCTAAGTAATTTAAGATAAATTCTTAATAAAAATCATATTAAGAATTATAGAATGTCTCATCATTCCGAGAGAGAGAATCCCACACCTCTAACTTACGCGGAAACCCCACGACATAGCTATCGAACGATGGCTATGTCGCAAACTTTAATCAATGTTATCATAAGAACCCTAACTTCCTTAATTTATTCTAATAGTTAAAGTCCGTCCTCTATAATGACGCGGCGAAATTCTGATCCTTACCGTGTCAGCACTGCTTTCAGCGACTCAGCTCCTTTCCTCCTCCCTCACGATTATCAAACTTCAACTATATATACACTAGCTAATCTGCATATCATGGTTTCTTCTTGAGAGGGATGGCTGTGAAATAATGCTATTGCTGTCCCAAAGATTCCCCAAGAGGATTAGTAGAAATTCTCGTAAAGCCCCATCACAGTTTCTTAAGTATTCTTTAAAATCCTATTCTTAATTGGTTTCATGTGAAATTAAATTTCAGTTTAATGTTAGGGCCCTTTATAAAAGAGCACCTAACAGAAGGAGCATACAGTGAGGAGTTGGTATTGAATAGAAATCGCGTCTGGTTCCCTGTACTCTCTCTCTCTTGGTTCAGTGGCACATCCTGTTGCGCCACTCCCTCAGTCTCTCGTATACTACCTTCTCCTTCCTACTAGTTGACTCAACTAAAAGTATATTAGAGAAGCTATGCTCTTCACACGGCTTTTTGTGTATTGAATATGGAGATATTTTTTATTGCTTTTTTGGATTCCGTTGTACCAATGAGTCCGGCTTTCTATCACTACGATTTCCCCTACGACATGCTTTTTTCAGTCAACTTTGTTCACGCATGTGAATGGAATTCTCTTTCCTCTTCACATTGGAGGTGTGGTGATAGGAAATGAGTTGACTGGCACAAAGTTGCCTTGAGTGAAACCGATCTTAGTCTCTTCTCCCTCTTGCATTGAATTTATTTAATATCTATAAAATAGTGTTTATGCATCGATTACCATTTTCATTTTAAAGGTGATATCCGTTGATTGAAATCCAAATATAGAGAAAAAAAATTATTTTGATGTTTATATAATGAAGTTTATTCATTTCACACACATTCTAACATCCTTAAATAATATCTAATATTATCTTCGTACGCGTTTGCCTCCCAATTATGTTAGACGACACACACATAGATGTATAATGGTTTGACTTATCATTTAATACATTATTAAAAATAGTTCCTATTTATGAATTCAAAAGAATGAATATATATTGCTTTTTAGTTGAAGTAGTCGTAAAGTTTATTGTGAATACGAATTTGCTATACAATCGAATGTAAATTACTCATATTTCTGTCTTTTTAAAGAGTTTGGAAACTGAGTGCCGAGTGTTGCTATTACTTAATGGTTACAGTGGCATGCTTCTTAGTTATCGGTGAACATCTCTTGTTATGGAGCTCAAGTACGATCGAATGAAGTCATGCGGAATAACGAGTTTGCTGCAAGTTAAATTCAATTAGGCATCTCTTGGAATGGGATTGAAGTTAGGAGGGAGAGTGAAATATTGTGTCACCATAGTTCTAAAAATATCATCTCCCATACCGACAGCTTTTTTGTAATCTTGAGCTGTTGACAAATCAAACCATATAGGTTATTTATAAACTAATTATGGTCTATTATTATTTAAAATGGCTGCAAAATAATTAGAAAAAAAATGGGTGTTAATTTTAACTCTTTTGTTACAGCTTACCAGTCTCAAAATCTTTTAATTTTAAGACAGCTTTAGCGACAATTGAACCATAGCTAAGTTAAACACTAATCTCAGAGGAGCTTTATTGTGAACGTAAAAATTTTCGAAGCAGGTATTTTTAAAGACAGTTAACAAAATATATAGTACAAATTTAAACACTATTGAAGATCAGGTCTGACGAACCAGAGAGGAGCAAAAATACATCGATGGCATTAAAAGATTTTTTTTCCTGTATAAGTTAAGCGTATTAAGAAGGAAGATTTGAGGATTTACATGGCCTTAATGTTACAGAATCTTCCCAGCATAAGTTTTTATTCAAATATTTGAAATGCGTTTTTACTTAAGCACTAAACAAACATTTAACATTAAACATGGATGTTTCTATCAGCCCGTGATAAGAACTGATCGCGTGTTTTCTCTCTTTTTTCAAATATAGAATATACAAATTCTAAGCCGGTACGAATGGGAGAATTTTGGATAATTTATCAAGGAAGCAGGTGCTTGTTCTCAAACAAAATCAAGAAATCTTTCGTTTTCTGCCAGATTTACTTCGAAAATTATCAGTAGTAAATGATAACGGCAAAGTTTTATAAATATTGTTATAATTTAAAGTTAGGGTTAAAACTTTGTAGTAAAGTTAGATTTATAATAATTATGAGTTCATGTGAAATAAAATTTAAGATACATATTGTGCAACGAAGAAACACGGAAAACAATACGAAGGTTTCTTGTTGTGTGTGTAATAGTTCTACATCAGTGCTTCGCAGTCTTTTTATCGCCACGGACCGGTCAACGTTTGATTATTTTACCGCGGCCCTTTGACGGGGAACATTGATTGATTATATTTTAGATTGTTTTGATTTAATAATTTTAATTTAGTTGTATTTATAAACATGCCATTAGAACAAAATACAGTTGCACTAAAACATGAATATAAAGGGAATTTAACATAGAATATAAAGTTTTTTTTTTCATAAAAAGTCGCACAAACCCGAGAGAAATGCACCGCAGTAAATAAAATGAAAATAATTTAATGTTCCCTGTGCACCCCGGTACTATTTACCACCGGTTGATCCACGGACCTGTACCGGTTCGCAGCCTGGAGGTGGGGGACCACGGTTCTATATGATTTTTCAATTCGTACTGTTGGAGTTTACTCTCTCCCTATATATATCTTGTTCAAGTTTTTAATCGTTAATGAAATACTTTCTATTCATTCATTCAAGTTGAAAAACGTTTTTTTTTCAACTTGTAGTGGATGACACTTGATGTTAATGCAGTTTTTTTCAAATATTAATTCATTAATTAAATTTTATTCTACGTTATTTCTGTCGAAGTTACAAATATCTGCAACAGATGGTGCCAGTACGTTTTTCTAACGAAGTAGGAATTGACTTAAATTTTTTTTTATATATATATTACTTATTTTTATTTTATTATATATTGAGTTTTTGTCTCCGAATTAATAATTCACGAATTTTTTATACATGTACCGGAAATCCTATAACTATGAGAAAACGCTATTCCAATTAAACGCTAAATACGAAAATAAATGTAGAATATTTTTCTCTAAGGAGAAATAATGTTTTATTTTGCTTCTAATGCTTACATTTATTTGCTTACATCTATTTACTGTTAATGATAGTTTATGTTTCAGAATTACTGTAAACGAGAATAGTTTTTTTTTCTATCCTCTATTAAGATATTTTGAGGAAAGTGAATAAAATGCAATAAATCATAAATTAGATTAGAATAATAGTGACAACATTCAGACTCAATTTTGCCTGCTCTTGGGAGAATTGAGATCAGATTTGAAGCTGAAAATAGTATTTTCATACTTTAAAAATGAATTTTAAGGTTCCAATTAAGCTTGGTTTAATACAGTTTTGTCAGAACAATGTTTCTTATGTAGAATGCATAATTTATGAAAATAGAATTTCCGCAAACATTAATATACTAACAACTGGGGTCTTCATTTTATTAAAATACTATTCGTTATACGTAAAAAGACGTTTTTACTCTGAAGAGAGTAAGAATAATCTTTTATTCATTTAAAGCCATTTGAAAGAGCTGAAAGAAAAATGGATGGAAAAATAAAAAAAAAATCGTAGAATTTATTATCGTGGGGAATTTGTCCTGCTTTTAGCTAGCGCGAAGACAGATTTGTGATTTGCACGATATTTCAGATTTATGGGATATATATGCAGACAACATATTTGCTCGAAAATCGTGTTTTTTTTTTTTTTTTAATAAAAAATAGTAGTTGAGTCTTTTTAGTTTCAACCTTTTATCAAATTGCTTTATTTTCCTGTAAATAAATAATAATAATAAAAAACTTTAATGATCGTGAATATTTATGAAATCTCTCTTCGTTTTATCGTCTATCATAAGGTAACAATACATACATATTTAATTATTGTAATTATATTTCTGTGATTAATAAAAATTTATTAATGACGGAAATTAATAGTTTTTTTTAAAATTCCTAATGGGCTGCGGATTGGTGATTAACCATTGCAGACCTAGTACATTCCCCGGAAACTGGTATCTTTTTTTAGTGCCGCACCATATAGGCGGATACTAATCGCCACAGGTAATTTTGACGCTCAGTTTCCTCCCTAGAGGGACGCACCGGAACTCTGACGATGCGAACCTGTACTAGGATTTAATTTTGCCGAGAGCATCCAAGTCAAACAGACACTCCAGGGATCTTTTAATGCCGTATAATCATACAACATGGCCGCTGTCGATTTTTTACATCATTAAAATCCACCGACTTGGGCCAGGGTCGAACCCGCAACTTTAGGTGCAGGACAGCGACAAACCAACTACGCCACCCAGCCGGAAATTAATAATAAAATTATTCATTTACAATAATTTTGTAATAAGTCATTATATAATCTATACTAACTTTTTATTTTATCACAAGATTTAAAAAGGTTGATAAAAATTAAAGCTATGCTATACATCGTTTCTCTGTAAATTTTATTACAATTGTAATATTGATTCGTTAACATTCTTATTTATGTTATGGTTATAAAAATTCGTTTAGTGTTTGTAATAATTTTTCTGTATTAACCAAGGGAAATAATTTTAGATATACTAAATTTTTTACATTTTTTTGTGGTATATTTCGAGTTGTGTAATTGCCTTCTTAAGATGGTTTGTATTGAATTATAGCTACCGTAAAATCTGACGTATAACACGCACCCCCCTCCTTTTTTTTCTTTTCAAGAAGAAACCTGAAATGTACGAGTGCAATGCTCTCATGTTTTTCTGTCATTTATTCCAGATATTATCCCAGGCTTTTGAAAAAATAGTGTACATCTAGATCTACAAACTCTTTAAGTTCATAAAGTATGTAATTTTTTTTAAATAAATAGCATTTCGATCTATGTAGAAGTCTATTTTTTTCAGTGCTCATTTTTTAAAAATTTTTTAAACGTATTATTTTCACACCTGGTGTATAATTATGATCTTATTTTTCGTGTTAAAAGTGTGCTTTATACGCCTGGTTTTACGGTAAATACATTGTAAACTACTTCCAGATGTTATTTAAGATATTATTTTATCTATAATTCTTTATTCATTGTTATATTCTTGAAGAAAATGACGATATTTAAGAAGGTAATATCTTTAAATATCAAGTAAATACATCACTTGAAAGGGAATATTAAACTCCACTTGGAGTTTTGCCAAATCAATCAAAACAGCATAAAAAATATTAAGTAAGGGCAAAAAGCCAATTGCGCCAAATTTACACCAAACTTCAAACTAATTCAGATGAATTGGTTTTGATTAATAATTCATTGTTAACTAACCGATTAATTTAAAAATAAAATTTCTTTGAAAGCTTTTGATGAATAAAAAAAAGTAAAACGAGTAAAAAAGTTAAACATTTTTTACCTGTTTAATGCTATATTACTTTTATTTACATGGAAACAACAGTCTATTAAATGGTTCGAATTAGTAATTTAACAGATTTTAAAATAATTTTTGTGTGCAAAAATCAGCTCCTAAGCATGGAAGAGGATTGCGGAGGTGTTATAGGCAGAAAATTCCCGTTTTTGAAATGCGTCGTATATTCTTTAGATTTGGCGCATGTTTCTTTTTGTTGAGTAGAGATCTGCCGAGAACGTGTTTTACGGAAATCGATTCCCAAGTGCTGGAGTACGTTTTCGAAAAAGCTAAATATACTTACTTCAGTTTTAAAATTTCAGGTCCTGCACTTTTTTAATCAAGAAGCAAGAGCTATAAAAATGTTTTTGAATACTACCGAAAACTTACTATTACTTATTATTACTTACCACTTACTATTTATTACCTGCTTACTGTTACTATTATTACTTACTATTACTATATAATTACTACTTATTATTACTATTATTAATTACTACTTATTATTACTATTATTAATTACTACTTACTATTACTATTACTTAAAACTTACTATTATTAAGCTTAATTATTTTTTTTTAAAGTTCATAAAAGGTAAGTCATGGTCCTTTTTTTTAAATAAAAACTTTTTTTTCAAGTTGACTGTATCACTGAGTTATAATTTAGGAATTTTCACTCAGCAAATAGATTAAGCTTTCTCTCAACAAGTCTTAAAAACTTGGGAGAAACCACCTCTTATGAATGATTAAAATAATATGACTTACAAAAAAAAGAAAATTACCTTCCTTGAAAGAAAATGCACTAATAAAAGTTAAAATAATGGTGAGCTAGTATTCTGTATCACTGATCAAGTAGTGAACGTACAACTTACAGAGGTATTTATGATTAAGAGGACGGAGGTCCATCGGTTCAGTTTTAAAATTTTGCCGGACATAACGCCAGGTCAACTTCGGAAACTCTACTTGTTTTTCTTAGCATATTTACAGAAGAAAATACGCCAAAAATTTTTGCTATTTCTGTGAATTCAATCTTAAAAATCTTTGCATGATGCTTTGATTTAATTTTGATTTGTGTCGCTCTTTAAAGCAAAACTAGGATTATTGGCAACGGATCTCGTAATTTGAAATCCTTTTCAAGTGACGAGGACGATACCTGAGACTGCACCACCGTCTCCAAACTTCCATACCACGCGATGGTTGGGCTTTGAGCCTCGACAGATTTATCATGCATCAGCCCCTCTACCCGGCAGGTCTTCAGTGACAGTAAGTTTCGAACAGACGACTACAACGTTGACCGCAAGTTCGCAACTATGTCCACTAAATCTATATATGGATAAAACTAGGATAACTATGGATATATATGTATATGGACATAGATGTAGACTAACTCTACATCTATGACCGCGGTCACTTTGCGTATTGCTAAATTTGTGCCAGGTGCGATCTTATTCCATTTTAACCTTTCTGTCAAATCTCGATAATTATGTATTTTAAATTCAATGTTCTCAATTTCAAAAATGTGACCGTCTTCGTAATTTCTCTCGAAACTTGTTTTATGTCGTAGTTCTTTTTTGTAGTTCCAGAACTGAGTTTCTTCCTTTTTTTATTTCGTGACTCCTTTTCATGTATTTCCTCGAGTAACATATCTTAAAGACCGACTGAAGAAAATGATTATCACTCCAATGTAAACTAATGTCCTTGAGGATACATTATCATTCCAAAGCGCATGAGCGAGCGATTTTATAGCCCTGCCCAAAATTTGTTAGTACAACGTTGGTTCTTGTAGGAACGACCAATAAAAGAAGTATGAACTTTTATCCAAGTTTTATATCGCCCATAATGACCATAAGGCACGTGACGCGATCGTAAAAAAGGGGGTTTTTTTTGGTGTTGTTGCGTGGACCGAAACGCTTCAAGAGTGCTTATTCTACGACTTAAAAATATCTCATCATGAGTTACATTATACATAACTTTACGCGGTGCGGAAATATTTTCTTCTTTGGCGGTGC
>BMAV01026836.1:122038-136395 GCA_019973955.1 Trichonephila inaurata madagascariensis
CTAGTGTAGAAAGTACTTCTGATTTCAAAAATGAAACACGTAATAGCTCTTAAAAGATTGAAAATGTTTATCTGCGGTTTATTATTTAATGTTTTTAATTTTGTATCTTAAGCATTTCAAAAATATTATTTGATTTGTAAAATTCTTCCCACAGTTTACTCTTTATGTTATTACTATTATTATCATAACTATACTAAAATTTTTGAATATCCCGTTGAATAATTTACTCGAATTCACATTCAAATCTAAAAAAATTCTTTTTCATAATATTTAACTTTCGATTTCAAATCCTTTTTTCTCTCCCAAGCGTCAATAAAATGTTCTCATCTTAAATTGCTTGCTTGTATCCCCCCCCTCCCCTTTTCACTTTTGTAAAAAATACTGCTCATTCACTCTCTATGCTCTTTTTCTTTCCACTCCAGAAATTTAAACGCAACGCATAAATCATTTCCTTAAAATCTTACGTTGGAGGATTATGCCTCATTTGTTATTTTTTTACTTCTCCTTCATTCGTATTGGAGAAAAAAATGGTAAAAAAAGAATATAGCATCTTCGTGTATTTATGTGGCGTGTCAGATAGTACGCTTGAACAACAGCACAAAAAAAAAGTGAAAAAACACTTCTCCGTTCCTCAGAAACTCGAGCAGCGCGATATCGTAGCTTAAGAGGAGAAGAATTGATACCTTTCGTGAATTATTTGAACATTTTTGTTTGTTCAGTGCAACGATGAAAAAAAGGAACGGATTTTTAAAATGAATTTTTTTTGTTTGTTGAGATAATTCGATGATTAGAAAAAATTCAGAGTTTCTCATTTTCTGTGTTGACTTTCATAACGCAGTGATTTCCAAAATATTAATTTCTATTTCAATTTTTTTAGCTTGTATAAGGCTGGATTTGATGTAATGTTCATTAAATTTTCATTTTTTAGTTTGTGATATTCGTAATAATGTATCGAAACATGTTTCCAAATGTCTTAATTTGCTTTTTTTTTTAAATAAAAAAAAAAAGAAATATCACACAAAATTTTCAAATCCAAGTTAACTTTTTATTCATAGCATAGATTATTTTTCGTGAAAAGAATTATGCAAAGATTTTTCCTTTGGTCTATTAAATAATTGACTTTTTTCAGCTCGCCAAATACTTAATACAAAACTCGCACCTGAATTAATTCCTCTGGGAGGATTTGTGATTATTAATATTTGGTGACGTTTTTATGTTTGGGTGCGACCTTTTACAGACTTTAATGCAAAGGGATTAAGCTAGGGCCTTTTATAATTTTTTAAAAAAAATAACTTACCATGGAATAGCATTAGTTGTAGAGCCAATTTACTCAATTACACATGTGACGTCATTAGTCATATGATAGTGATAACCACGTGATTTTAGCCAGTCAATTCAAAAACTCACGTGACGTCATAGTCACACGATAAAAACTATCTTGTGTTTCCTGCTAATCAGTTCACGCTCTCCGGTGTTGCCAAGTTTTGCTCTTTGCAGAAACTTCCTCTAAAAAAGTACATATGTATACAAAATGCATTTTATTTAAAAATATAAGCATAAAATGCGATTTTTTTTTAATTTAAAAAATTTTTTTTGAAGAATTTTTTTTCCTAACATTTAAACATCTTTACCCAAATATGAAATTTGAAATTTTATCTGAATTTTACTAATGGAACAACAAGTACAATTAGTTTAATGTTTGTTTTGAATTCAGTGGAAAACACGTGTTTGTTTTTATCATGTGACTTCATGAATTGAGCCCATTGAGTCTTATTGGGTTTAATAAAAATTACCTTTAATCCAGTTTCACATGACGCAACTTTGCGCCAGTCAACTCGTTTCCTGTCACCGCTTTCTTTGTATGAGGAGGGAGTTGAGTTACCTGTAAAGGGAGCGCCGTAGTGAAGTGTACAATCTCATCGCGGTACAATGTTGGATTGTGAGTGCGAAGAAGCAATAAAAAACTTTCTCAGTTTTCGATACACTCGTAGCCCCGTGTGAAGAGCGTAACTTCCACAATACCCTTTTTGTTGAGTGAACTATTGCAGAGGAGAACTTGGTTTTAGAGAGCTTCTCGGTAGGCCATTTGACCACATGTGAATGGAACTAAGCGATTTCTATTTAAAACCAGCTCTCGACCCCCATCTATTCCTTCTATTATGTGCGGCACAAGTTGACTCATGTGAAGACGCCCTTATTGTAACAAACATTTATTATCTGGTTTAATTTGAAGTCAGCATATATGATCACAAAGAGGGAGAGAGGCGACGAAACGAAATTTCAATGATAGTGAACTAGTTGAGCGTTTGGCCTTAACTAAAGTGCAATGTGCTTCGTCTGACCACTAGCAGATACCTCTAGAAAAGTCAGTATAGTGTGTCATATGACATTCAGTTACTTAATCATTAAGTAAAGAAAAGATAGTTGTCCCAATGGTGAATATCATTATAAAATTTATTTTTAATTGTGAATGGAATTTTTATTTTCGTTTACCTATGTTACATCCATACAAAAAAAATTATATGCTTTTCTAGCCTTAAAAGTAATCATTAAAGAAACTATGATCACACAACCACCCACCAATAAACGGCGAATAATTCATGTTACTCTAATCTCGTGAAAACTAACTTCTCTGAATTCACACTTTTCTAAATTAAACTAACATTTTTTATTTTAAACTCAATAGATATTTAATTATTTGAAGATTATTCATTAGAATATAATGTAAAGTATAGAATAGCCCCGGCAATTTAATAATTTTGTTACCTATATGATGTATGCTTGATTATTATTCCAATATTGATTTGGCGTCATCGTTAACCATGCATAGTAAATTCCATTACAGGAATGAAACTAAATTCATTAGACAAATATTCAATCTTTATTGTATTATTGTCTTAATTACTTACTAACCCTACTCGTCGACTCTCAGAAATGTTTATCTCAGTTTTTATTCAGCTCACTTGCCCGTTACACTCGCTCATCACAGTATTTTTATTGTTCTAAGTCATTCCAAGTGTAATAAGGTATGCTTTCAAAAGATTATGTTAATCAATGGAATTCCTGATATTTATATATAATATTTCTTTATTGAATTGTATTTAAAATTTATCTAAGATCGTTACAAGCACATACCGTAGTTTTGTATCAGCCTAATGAAAATCCAACCAAAATATATAGTTATCTTGTCGAATTAATTACATATTTTTTGCATGTTTTGTCGTAATATGTATCGAGAGAGAAAATAACATTTTCATTGATATAAATTTTAAAGCAATTCTCATGCAAATTAATGATTGTCAAATCAATAATTGAAAAAGCTAAAATGGAATCTGAATCGTTCTTCTGTCAAATGCTTTTTCTAATATAATTTCTGTATACATAGATTCATCAACGCTGAAATTGCTGTGTTAATAATTGTGATTAGTATGAATTAAGCTAAAAGTATAAACTATATATATGGGGTGTCCAATGTGTGCTTGAAGTACTTTTTACAAAAGTGGTTGTATTTTTTCCTTATTAATTTAAGAAAACAATATTAACGTCTGGTTTAAGTTTTAATTTCTTGGTATGAAATGTGAAATTTCTGATATTCGTAAGTTGTGAGGCCCCTGCCCTTGGGGACCTCAGTTCTACATTATCTACGCGACCTGTTTCTGTAGGGACGAACGAAGAATCACGCAAATCGTTCATCTTAATATCTGTTTATTAAGTTCCTAACTTAATCACAATACACAACAATAATAATAATCAAAGTAAGCAGATCTGGAATGAGAAGACACAACTCGTATTACCTAATAATCGCGTAATTGACCACTATATCTAACTTTACAGATTAATTTTAATATCACTAATACACGCACTTTCCTTATAGCTTAATCAAAGTCGTTTACCTCTATATCCTTGGTAAACAGCTACTTTCTTTGTCCTTACTGACGTGGTTTTAATCCGACTCTAATCCTTGTGGTTTCGTATCCACCTTTAGCTTGGATATACAGGTACGGGTAGGTTAATTCTCGGACTTGGTATTCTTCTAAACGCTATCTTAGAGCTCACGCTTCTAACGCTATCTAGACCTCACATAGCCACCTCGCGAACGCCAAACTTCTATTATATATATATATATATATATGATTCCTAATTTGCACAATCGCGTTCTTCTTCTCGAGTTGGTTGGAAAGAATTGCCATTCTGGCCCCAAAGAACCCCAAGAGGACTGTTAAAAGAAAACGCAATGAAAGCCCCGTCACTAAGTTTGGGACAAAAATTTTGTGTCATTCTTTCTCTCTCTTTTTTTTAATGTGATACGAGTTTGTCTTCCATGTGACAGTCAATTTATATTACTCTGATGTGCCATGAATCTTTTTCATGATACAGTGCTGAAACTTTAAGAGTAAGCTGTTAGTTCACATATCATCTTCATTCTCTAATCAAGGTTCAAAATTACGAATTTTATTGTCAATAATCATTTGAAGACCATTGAATTAAATCAAATACACTGATTAAAATCTTAAGTGAATTCAAATAAGATATTTAAAATTCATCAATTCAGTATATACCACGGCTTTTTTAAAATAAAAAAAGTTCTACATAATAATAAGTACCAGTGCAGTAGTCAGTACTGTGGTGTCTGTCTTTGTGGGGAAAAAACATCGCCAAACTGTTGATGCGAAGTTTGAAAATTCAGTGAAGTCAACTCGCCTTCCATACTAAGTACCTATGAGTTGAACCTCAGAGCAGGGGCCATTGGCATTGAAATGTACATTTGCTTCTTCCGCAGTTATTGAAAATTCACGGCACGAAATTCTTTGGCGACTTTTTGGAAAAAGGTAAATAAGCTCGGATGTATTTTTATTTCTTAGTGCCACCGCGAGTGATCTTTTGCGTGAAGTTTTTTCTCCTGGGAATACGAGGTGTGACAAAATTTAACCGTTTCTCTTCCCCCCCCTTTTTTTTTTAAAAAAAATGACATTAGTAAATCTGATAGTGTCGCGACATCACATTTTCTTTTAGAGATAAAATTAGAGTTGAAGAGGAACGATTGGTAGTTGTTAAAAAAAGGTTTATTTGCAAGCTCGTGCTTTGTTTTCAAATTTCGCCATTTATCTTATGGAAAGAAGTTGGGTTGAACCGGAAGAAGTTATTCCAGTTTTATTACCGGGTACTGATTCAGATCATTTTAATATGTATCTATAGTCTGTTTATGGAATGCGGTGTGTGAAAGTCAACGTTGATAAGTCAGCTGGACGAAGTCACGTATTGAAAAAGAAATATGTTTAACGTGAAAGGGTAAAAGTAACATTGCCAGTCAGAGAGGAAATTCAGTCGTAAACGTAAAATACTTTGGCAATGTTACAACAAGCTTGTGTTTTAGTGACAGGAGAGACCTAAAGTTTGTTTCAAATCTCTTTTGGATCACGTATGTAAATTTGTATTCTTGACAATACAAAGACAAGCAGTTTAAAAAACTAAAAAAAAAAAAAAAAAAAATCCATGCGAAATTTTTTTTGTTTTTACGGAATCCTTTTTCTTCTGAAACGGAAAATGTTTCATTATTAAATAACTGATAACATTAAAGAGAATTTTAACACGAGTATATTTTTTTTTGTATGAAAATTTCAAAAAGGACGGTTAGAATTAAACTTTTTTTTTAACTAACTTAAAATTATTAAATATGTAAGTGAAAATTTTATTGTGTCAGTGAATAATAATTGTCTGAAATCAATTACTTTCAACTAAATGGTCTTAATTATGCTAAATACTGCTTTGTTCGTCAAAATTCAAAACTCACTTTTTTACTTTGTTTAATAAATTAGATTGAAGTTTTAGAATAAATATTCTTAATATTTAAATAAATTGTGTTGACAGCTACCTTTATGTTTTAGCGCTGCATAATTCTTCCTTTTTTTAAATTCCATATTTACCAGAAAGTTTTCTTTAAGTTATATGAAGTTCAGTCGTATATTTTTATTTCTTCTAGTTTAATATTTTTTTCTTCTTTTCTATCAATTCTACTTCCTTTAGTGCAGTGCTCCTCAACCTTTTTATCGCAGCGGACCGGTCAACGTTTGATAATTTTACCACGGCCCACTGAAGGAGGGGACGTTGATTGTTTATATTTTAGATTGCTTTTATTTAATAATTTTAGTTTAATTGTATTTAAATGGGCCTTCAGAATAAAATACAGTTACACCAAGAAATTAATATTAAGTTATTTAATATGGTGTATAAAATAATTACCATAAAACCCTAGAGAAATACACCACATTATATAAAATGAAAATCATTTAATATTCCTTGTGCGGGCCGGCACTATTTGGTCCACGGACCAGTAAAGGTCCGCGGACCGGAGGTTGCGGATCACTGCTTTAGTGGACCCACATTCATTCCGCGAAGTTTTTTATGCTAATATCTTTAGAACTGAAATAAATTGTATAGTCTAATTTTTTACACAATAATGTTTTTAGATGTAGGTGGCCCTTTTACACGATTCAACTTCTGCCACACATGATAAAAGCAGACAGTCGGGAACTAGTTTTGTACAAAAATCATCTGGGTTCTCCTTTATACACGAGATCAGTTGGCACACTTACTGCTGAGAAACACTCAAAAACCACGTTCTCCTCTCCACTAGTTACCTCAACTAAAAGGATATTGTGGAAGCTACGCTCTTTACATGCGGCTACTTGTGTATTTGAGAAAATGGAGAAAACTTTTTACTTTTTAGTACAGATGAGATTGTGAACTTTGCAATGGCGTTTCCTTTTTAGTAAACTTTGCGTCCGCGTGTGAAAGGAATTCCTTCCCTTCTTCACGTTAGAGGAGTGGTGACAGGAAACGAGTTGACCACCACAAAATTGGCTCTTGTGAAGTCGGCCTAAAGGGCAAATGTGCGTGGAAATTAAAGGCATGGATTGTCAATCTGAATTTTCTCTTCAAACAACTGATGTGGAATGTTGAAATTAGAACTAACTGGTATGTCGAAATTACACTTAAGGTAATTTTTCAATCTTAAGTTTGTTAATATTATGCATTATAATTTGTTTTTACTTCAAACTACTGTTAAAACTATTGTGTTAGTTCTGTTCACCACGAATATTTATTTCTATCTATTTTATTTCTATCTATTTATCTATTTATTTCTATCTGTTTTTATATCTACTTTTAAGTAAAAAGTTTGTCAATTAATTATTTAATAATAATAATAATAATAAACTGTATAGTTCTTATATTTATTTCTGTGAATATTTTGCTTATTACATTATTACCTGGAATTATTTGAATTATTTCATTATTTTATTTCTCATAATATTATTGGAAAAAATACGGATTAAATATTAAAGTTTAAATATTTTTTGATGCGATCGCCCTAAAATAATATAGAATCTTCCTTTATTTTTTTAGTACACGTAGTATGAAATATGCATTTGCTTTTTATAGTGTACTTAATGCCTAAGATTTTTATGCTTCAGAATTGAGTGCCATGAACTAACAGTAGATTCCAAGAGTATGCAAATATAAAATATTAGCATAAGCTGTATACTTTTCAATATGGAAGAATAAGAAAGATATATAACGTGAAATTCGCATAATATTACTATAAAAATACTCATATGTTCATCATAGCTTTAAATTTATTTTTCCGCCCTACTGTCGTTGAAAAAACAATTTTTCTATATTTTCAACTTCCATCTATGACTCTTTTCAGATCCAATTCTCTATTACTATAAGAAATTGCTCCTGGATGCCAAAAAGATCAAAGAAAATAGCTGCACCTTTATAGGGCTCGAATTTTCTGTATTTGGCGCGATTTCCATCCTTTCGTTGAGGTGGAGCGTATTCAGAAATCTGATTGTGTTGCAAAATTTCCATTTCTTATTTCTCATTTGCATGGCATTTGAAACGGAAGAAATCGAATTGTTTCCTGTTTTTTCCCTTTTTTACCCTTTTCATGCTTCCAGAATGCCTTAAGGATCGATAGAGTGCGGTAAAGTAAAAACATTTCAAATCCCACAGTCCCTTATTTGTTTGCCTTAGACTGTGGGATTTGGAAGGAAAAATAATAAAAAAAAGGATATAAAAAAAAAGGCCTACTTGAATTTTTATATTCTTATCGTATTTTTTGCCGTGGTTCTTTTCAACTTTCTGAAAAGCTTTTCAAACAAATATGCTTTCGGATAAACATTTATGTTTTGTAGAAATGTGAAGAAAATATGGTGTGTTTTGATGGTTTATATTATTTTTTACTGTTGACTATATTTTATTGTATATAATAATTCTTGGAATAACCGTGTCCTATTATTTGTTTATGGTTAAATAAATATTACATTTTTTTAAATGTCAACTTGGAAATAAGTTATGAATATTTTGCATTAAAATATCGTTACATAACTATATTTCTTTCGGTTTTTTTAAGCATCAATAAAAAACAATATTAAAACGCACGCACGCACACAAACTGCTCTAAATTATTCCCTTTCTTTATAGTATAATTATTTCTTCTAAACGTGACATTTTAAATTTAAACTGTTTAATAAATAATGCTACCGAAAAACATTATTTTATCCGCTGTAATACTGGATTTATTCGAATCGAAACCGCACTTTTCTCCATTGTCAGTGCTACTGAAAATCGGATGCGGCTTAGAATCAAAGGCGGAAAAATTCATTGGATGGGAGAAATTGAGCACGATACCCTGATGGTTGGAACAATTTACAGGTTCATGTATATATTTAAAAGTTATTGTGGTAGCATAAATTATTTATTCACTTAGAAGTTCCCATGTGATTTTTTTTTTAAATTTCGTAAATATGGGATATCGATAAATCATTTTACGCTATTTTTTAATTTTTCACAAAACTATATTGATAATTTGGGGTACTGCTTAAAATGAATAACGGTTGAGTTTCAAATAAATACGGTAATTTGCGCTTATAATGAAAAATGACTTTCTGTAAATTTTACTTATGGAATACTTATTTTGTTGACCCTGGTAACATAAGTATAATGAAATTTGTGACATTGTCGCCTCAACACATCTTTTGCTCTCCTCTGTAAAAATAATTGTATTTATGGAATGTATTATGCAATAACAAATATAACTAGCATAAAATTTACTATTTCAATATTCTTATTGAAGAATTATTAATAATCACTTTAAAAAAAAATCAGATAAATGCGTTAACTTAAGTGATCTATCCTGTATACCACAAGGGGGTGGGCAAATGGTATATAGGATATACCATTTTGATCGTCATATACAGGATATAATGGTCAGGGGCCCAGCAAGATAGTCGGAAAAACCAATAGAAATTGTTTTCTCTATTTGGGTCGACATATGGATTTATGAGCAAAGTTTTCCTTGCATGAAAATCATCAGGAGTAAGTATAGATGCAAGTTAGCTGACATTAACTTGCAATCTGTGATGAAAATTTCAGCAAACAAGCTCACTCCTGATTTCAAAAATTAAATGTGCTTGCAGCTATAGATATGAAATTAGCACAATAAATAAATTGGATTAAACTATCACTATTTTATTTAACTTATATTTATTGATTCTCATGATACATTTTATGACCTTTTCTAATGAATGCAATCATTTCAAAAAGATGCTGCCTTCCAGTATCCTCCGCTTCCACAGTGTGACCCTCGAGCCAAAACAATTGGCCACCCCTGCTATTTACTGTAAATAAAAAGTATTTTGAAATAGTATTTGATGTGGGGAAAAGTAATGGTCTTTTCACAGTGAGGAAAAAAAAAAAAAAATTCTGTGAATTCCATTTGAATTAATGCTGATAATTTTCCAAAAACTGAAATTACTTTATGTTTAATATGTATATGTAATTATATTTGGGGAAAAGGTTTTCTTTTTAACACGCTTTTATTAGCTTTACCTGTATGTAACGGATTTTTACCCACTTTAAAAAGGTCATATTAATTCGAAATTTTACACATTTTTGAAGGACTGATGACACAATACAATAACTTTGTTCCATTGTCCCAAAGATTAATTTGGAGCTCTAAAGCAAAACCTCTCGTGGTTAATACAAATACAACATAAAACATGAGGTCTGTTTTTCTCAATTCTCTTGTCGGATCTATGGAATGAAACATTCATTGCCATTTTACCAAAACAGCTTAAATAATTTCTCACAAACTCTTCGATTCAGAATGTGTAATTTTTTGTCTAATGCAGATGCCAGTTTCAAGCTCTTCCATAAATTCTTCCTTCAGTTGACTAATCCTACATTTTGCAAACCAGGCCGTATCGACGCACTGATAGGATGCCAATGGGTATTCCAGATTCTAAAAAAAAAACGACGCATTTAAGATTAATTCATCAATAAATAAACTAAAAAACAAACAAACAAGACTACGCTTCTATTGTAGATCGAACTAAAAAGTGAAAAATATAAATTATAGCTTAAAAAAAAAAAGTTAGTTTTTATAGTGTATCGAACTTAAAAGAAAAAAAATAATTCTAAAAAAGAATAAAATGATTAACGAGAAAATTAATGTCATTGTGGTAAAAGCTTGTTTTTTAGTTATTTTCAAACTTTAATTTACTGTTTAAAAGGTAAAGATGGCGCGAGCAATGAACTTATTCCACAGAAAGAATTAATCTGTAAAGAAACCCTAACTGGCTTGTGTAGAAATTTCTGCACCACTCTGAAAATTAAATCTTCTACTCCCTTTAAAAATAAATGCAAAAAGTCGAAGAAAAAAAAAGCATATATCAGTTTTTGCTGGTACCATAACCTCTATTACATTACAGAGCAGCCACGTATTTCATTTCCTCCTGAAGACGTAACCCATCTTCAAAAAATTTAACTAAATAAAAGAACTAAAAAAAGTGACGCATCCCATGTACATTCAGTGGCGTAAACCAGAAAACCATCAGTTTCGCTGAACACCGGAAGATCTTTTCCTAGGTAAAAATGGAGGGAGTGTTTTGTAGCTGCATCAGCTTTCATCCCTTTCGTTTCTATTTTGTATATGCATCGTCTGAGTCATGCATTATTCATTAAGCAAAAGCAGATGCAATGCTAAGACTCATTTATTTATGTTTTCGTTACCCTCTCGCGCGCTTTGCAGGGAGGGACTGAATTTCGAAGAACTAAAGGGGAAAAACATGAAAAACACTGAAACGCCCTGAAATGTATATCTTTTTTGTTTTGTGGATGGTTAATATTGATTGATAAATTGTTCTTTGGGATGAAATACAGTCGTATCGAAAAATTAAATTCTTTCAATTTTTTTTTTTGTGTTGCCAGTTATTTGTAATAGTAAGCAAAAAGAAGAGATAATTTCGTTTTTACTTTCGTTTTTATTTGTGGTGATATAATTTATAAGTCAGCAACCTCGAGAAAAAAAAAGAATCAACAATTGATTTTTTTCCCGCTTAATTTATCACAAAATAAAAATAAAAAGCTCATTTTTCGAAAATGTTATTACAACAGGTTATATTTTTAAAAAAAGAATTCCATGAAATTGAAGTGCAAAAATCGTCTGCCTTGAAATTGTTATGAGGAATACTTTTAAAGCTGCAAATAAAAGAAAATAATGAACTTTTCAAATGATAACAATTATTCGGAATATATTTAGCAGTTTCTTACAAGTTCTTTTTGTTTATTTGTTCTTATACTTATGTGGTTTTATAATTATAATCGAGAGAGAGTTTTTAAGTACTCTCCTATTCATTGAAAATAAATAGTCGTTTTATGCATCTTTGTAAAAATCAGTTTCTGTAGAAAATTTATTAGTTTGATAAAAAATTTCATATTTTGAAATTAATATTCTGTTTTTTACATATGAATCATGATTCAAAGGTACTCTTTCGTTCATTCAATGCTAATTAATGTCTGATATTTTGTTTAATTGCAATGTTTTGCGCTGTCTGACTTAAGTCTAGACTGTTGCTGCTTCAAAATAAGAGTTTGTGTTAGGTTTTTAATGTTTCTTTAGCTAAAAAACGTAGTTTTCTAAAAGATTGTGTAAGAGATATATATACATAAATTATATAATAAAAGTTTTTCAGCTGCATGTCCAAGTGATTAAATATCTAGGAATGTAAAGTTTGATGCTAGTGGACTGCAAATGTTTATTTCTCCACACTTTAATTTACTTTAAAAATTCCTTTCAGATTTTTTAGTTGATAACTGTAACAAAAAAAAAAAAAAAAAAAACGAGTAAAAAATGTGTAATTCAAAATTTTGCTATTTTATATATTTTTGAGACACATACATATATTATTCCCTTTAAGGGATTCCCCTTAAGGGATTATTCCCTTTACACATAAACATAAGATTATTTAAGATAGTATATTCTTAACAAACTTTGAAATTTTTTTGTTTATTTACACTATCATGTCTGCAATATTAATTGCATTCTATTTTTTTTACTTAGACTTTCCTCCCCTTTTTCATTGTATAGTTTGAATTTTTCTTTCTTTCGCCATAAAGAGGAATTAGAAATCATTAATAAAAGACACATTTTTATAAAATACTTCTCTGCGGTATGTTTGTTATGGTCTGTATTTTTATCAATTGCTCTGTGAGGTAAAAAGTTTTTTTTAAATATACATTTATTGTTAAGTACTTAATCTTATCGAGCTAAAATAAATTTTATGTTTGAATTTTTTTTCAAAAAGAAGGGCCTTTTACATAGAAATTAGTATTTCCAGCATTATACAATTTTGATGTGGAAAAAAATAGAGGTAAGACATATTTCTTTTTAGAATGCAATATCTTTCTTTATTTTTACAGAATATATAATAATTTAAAAAAAAAATTATATTTTCTGTCTTCTGTCTACATAACAAGGTCATAAAGTACATGTCAGTGACTTATTTTAATTCTGATAAAACTTTATATATAAGAGAACATGCCATTGTTGTGGAATTAAAAGCTTATACATTTTGCTTAAAATTCTTCTTGCATGAAGAATTAAATTTTAGTAGGTAATTTTGGATTATAAATGGAATTATTAAACGTTATTCAGTTTCGTAATAAAGCAAGAAATAAATTACAAAGAGAAAATAATTTTTTTGATATCTTATTGATTTGAAGAATGAAATAAAGAAAAACATCTCTGTTTAGAAAAAAATTTATAAAGATGAAAATAAAAATGTAGAAATGTAAGTGAAATATAAATGTTTTCAAGTGAACATATCTAATTGATTTATTCTTAGAATATTTTTCCTTTTTTTTTTAAAGGAAGAGAGTTATCATGAGATAAAAGAGGAGGGGGGCGGGGGATTTCTTCTGACCTTAGTAGTATTTAAAATCTTCCGAAAAATTTGTTTCAGAAAATATCGCTTAGATTGGAATAGTTGATGGAGGGGGAGGGAAAGTGAAGTGAAAAGAATAAATGTAATACAAAAAGCAGTGTGAAAGGAATTTCGGTATTTCTTTTATCTCCCCGGAGAAAACTAAATCAAATCGAAATTCAATGGAAAATGGCGCCTGCAACGGAGCTTTTTCGAATAATGAAAGGGGAAAGAAAAAATATATATTTTTTCTCTCCTTCCTCGATTTGCTTAAAATTCTAATTTTATTTTTTTATTTTCCTTTCTCTTTTCTCTCTCTTATTCCCCGGAATGAAATTGGAATTTAATGCATCTCCGACGCAAAATCGAAGAATAGTTAGTATCAAAGAATGTCCTTTAGCTAAAATATTTGCCTGTATAACGAAATAAGGTGTTGCATTCTTTTTAAAGTGCTTTTCTTTTGAAAATGCGTTGAGAAAGAAAGAATAAATTTGATATTTTCTAATCTTCCATCATTCACAGCTCTTTTTATTTTTATTGTTATTTTTTGAGAAATCACATTCTGAATTCTATTGTGTAGAATCGTGTCTTTCATATCAAGCATGCTTTGGGTTGCTTCAATAAATACTTTTTTTTTTAGATTCTGGAGATATTTTTAATATTAGTTTTCCGACTTTGCTTTTTTCCCCCTTTACTATTGTTCAAAGGATTTATGTGCGGATTATAATAATAAATTAAAGGATTTTTTAAGAAAATGTAAATAATAAAGAGAAAAACTGCAGTAAGGGAGTAATATATTTTTCTCTTCTTTTTTATATCATTTGGAAGCTTTTATTGATTATCTGTCCTTTTTCTATTTACAGTTTCAAGGAAATTGTATGGAGGATTTTTTTTTTTTTCAATTCTAAATCTCAAAAATTATTAGCTTTGAGTTTTTATTTTTAATTAAATTTTGCTGAACTATCCACCTTGTTTTTTTGGATTCTATGCAAATGTCGCCCCATTTCTTTCTTTTTCATGAATAGGTTAATAATATCTTGTAAGTTTAGTCAAAATATTTTTCCGAATTCTGTCTTTATGACAGCAGCA
>BMAV01026836.1:136845-161343 GCA_019973955.1 Trichonephila inaurata madagascariensis
ATTGCAGCGTCAGCATAATTTTTTTAAGTAGATATTTTTAATTTATTTCTCCAAAAATGTTTCCTTTCTTTTTTTCGTTTAGCTTAATAGCCTTTTCCTTTCGTTTTTCTTTTTGTATTACTAAATAATAATAATAAAACATATACATATATCTTTGCTGAAATTGTATATTTCCGCGGTACTAATAAAATTTAGACTAAGAGCTATGTTTTAAAAATACATGGAATGTAGTATCAGCTGTGATGGCCATTGTTCTTACTGCTGGAACCATTTATGTAATGATTCATATTTACGCAGATTTTGTTGCAAATTAGCAAACATCCGGTGGTCCAGTGCATCGGGTACCTTTCGCAATTAAATCTTCCTGCTTCTTATACATTACCTTCTGCCAATTCGTAAATTAGGTGCATGTCTGCCAGCTCGGTGTTTGTAAAATGTTCCATACTCCTCTACGGGCGATGGTAGCTCAAATGACTGCGGTATTGAAGGTCTTTTTCTTTAAATGCTCTTATGAGCAACGCCACCTGGCACCGATTGAGGACGTTTCCGATCATGGGTTACTGTGCAAATCTGAATCCTTGTGATGTCCCCTACTTAAAGTTGGTCCAAATGATACTGGGACACCCTGTATAATTAAATATAATGGCTAATGTATCCAAACATTGATTTTATTTTTTGTTATGTCAGTACCCTTCTATACAAGATTTTTTCTCAAACGAACTTATAACTTTAAAACTCATTTCAAAGAAGAATATAAAAGTTAAAGAGAGAGAGAAAATGAGATGAAGATGTTTGTTATTAAGTTAAAAGCTGCATTTTATAATTTGCATGCATTACTTTCATTTTAAATTACTGGCTTGAGCTAATTAAGTATCAATTGGTTTTATGCATACTTGTTAAATTTATTTCATGGAATATATATATTAGGGTAGCTCTGTTGGGCATTCGCCTGTTTTGAATTAAATAAATCCGATACGCATTGGAACCTCCATTAGCGTATTTCTGTTCGGTCTTAAAATGCATGTTTATTCAACAAGGAATCTAATTTCGAAAGTAATTTGCCTCTAGAAACCCGATCACTTCCTTACTTTTATATCATTGAGCCTTTATAATTCCTTTTGGAAGATCAAATCTACTTGTATTAGAGGGAATATGTTTAAAGTGGTGATGCTAATTGTGTTGTGCTATGACAGTTCATTTATTTTGCATGTGATCAATTTTGGCAATCTTTGGAAAACTTTAAAATGTAATTGCTTACGTTTAACTATAGTTTTGATACTGCCATATTAGCCTGGTGGCTTAGCATATAACCAATAAATCATGAATTCGAGTCTCATTTTATAAAAAAAATCGTGTGTTTAACAGCTTCTTTTTTATGTATCTTGAAGCCTAATGTAACATTTGAACATGATATACCTTGAAAAGAAGTGATTTCTGGTTTTTAGACAGGAATTTTGGTATTAGGAAAGCTTTTATTTCTGGTTAAAATATTTTTAACTTATTTTTGCTGCTGGTTTAGTGGTATTTAATCTAGATTCTTTTCTGTATGATTGAAATAACTTTCGATTGAATTCCGGAATCGGTCATTCAATTACAATCTTACTAATTTTTGTTTATTTACTTTCATTTACATAATACACGATACAAATTACTTTCCAAAACAAAGTAATATGTTGCACCAGGTAGGCATTGTTTGAAATCAATATAATTTTGCAGTATTGGGAAGGAAGCTTATGAAAGATTAAGTGATTAAAATTTAAAACTGAAATTCGTAAAATATATTGAGCGAGATGCAAAATAGTGATATTCAGTATGGCGTATGATCACATTATTCCTAAGACAACGTACATGGTAGTGAGTACGGGTTCTTTATAAGATTCTATCACAGTCCATCCCATTCTATTTGAAGCCTGGCACAGTTTCGGCAGATTATATGCTATGGTTGGAAAGAGGCGTCCCTTGGCATCCCATACATTCTCAATCGGAAATAGGTCTGGTGAAACTAACAGCCACAGTAAGTTATAGACTTACGTCAGCAATATTTGGTCAAACATTGTGTTGTTGAAAAAGTGGTTGAAATTTAGAGTTCAGAAATGGGACTGCTAATTACCTGCAGGATCTCTTGAACGCAATATTGACCTGTCAAAGAGCCCTTAAGTGATTAAGCATGAAATCATTTTCTAGACTTCTGGATGTGTGACTTTGCAGAAGGACGTATAGATTTTCGTGCTGACCACGTTGCCTTCACACAGTGATTTGATTACCGATTCCATCAAGACAGATTTTTGAACTCATCGGCATAAGCCAATCGATGCTGTGGACACCTGAATTTCCACTACATATCCATGCTTCGATGAATTTAACGTTTTTCACCCTCTATACGACACTTCGGAAAGACGAGACATGAACTCACAACCCGCTAATTATATCATGTCCATTACTCTGTGAATGAGACTACCATATCCCCAAATCCTCACTTGGTGTAGTTTGAAAAAAAAAACTTTGTACTCTTTGATTACATTAATCTTATTGCAACACCAAACAACTGAGGCTACAGCAACTGGAAAGGATAACTCTTTGGGTGAAATACTGTAAATTCAGCTTACGATTTTGTTCAAAATTATTGTCTACTTTAAATTTGTGCTTTTAATCATAATATAAAAAGTAGAAGATAAATGTATCGGCACCCCGGTTTTAACATGCCCATAAATCAAAATCCTGGTGTTTTTCTCCAATAATCCTTTTGATCGTTCAGAAATGAGTTGAAACAAAAGAATATCTTAAATATGGCAGCTATAATAAAGAGTTATGAGCCGCTTTCAAATTTATATATCTGAGTATATTGTTATGTATCTCAATGTGCAAACTATTTACGTAATCCCAAGTATAACTTTTATCAACCCTTTCCAATAACTCAATTGCTTAGTCTTTATATAACATTCTAATTATTTTTCTATCTCCATAAACGAACCCTTTTAATCACCACGTCCATACAAAATAAATACAGAACAACCCTCTCTCATTACTCTTCATTTGACTGAAGCGATAATAAACAAACTGTAATAATTTTTCTAATCGTGGTTCTGAATAACAAGCAATTAAGTGCAACCTAATTGTTTCCCTAAAGGCTGTCTAGTCTGTCTGCTTTTTGAAAAGGGGTCTCACTCATTCTTTCACGCTGATCATTGTCTGTGTCGCACATACAGCACCCATAAGGAAGTCGGTAAGGACGGAGTTTCACTCAATAAATCGATTCTCAATAGACTGTTTCTTATTCCTTTGTCGTGTCCCTGGTGCAAGAATTTGGAGCAGGGTTCCCATTTATCATCGAATTTTAAAACTTGGTGGCTTGGATCTGGAAAGTAATGTTTTCTCTCAGAACTCGATAACAGTTGAGTTTAATGATGTTTATTACAATGGACGGGTTTTGTTTAAGGGGAATGGTTTGTTGAAAGTTTCAAATGTACTTTATGGAAACATTATGATAGAAATACGTGGTTGTGAGAGGAAAATTTTTTGAAAAAAGGAAGCTTATGTGTGTGTCTGAAACATGTCCGTGAGTTAAAAAAGATTGCAAGTTGATATTCAATGAGGCTTTTTCTAGAATTATGGTATTAATTTAGGCGATGAACATTGGTTAACCTTTTCACGGCTCGAGGGAGATTACCAGCCCCATTTTAAAATTGGTTATTGTTGTACTTAATCATCTACATTAAAATAGAACGCAAGCCGCGAACATATTTACGTAAACGTTAAACTTACGGTGTGGAGAGGACTGCCAAATTAATTGGCGTCAACAATAAAACATTCGCGGGTTGTATTCTTATTGTTTTAGTTTGTGTCGTGTTATAATACATTACTGTGTTTTCATGCATGTTTTATGTTGTTCGATAAGTATTATTTTGTTCAATACTAAAGTATATTTAAACAAATAAAAGCAAATACCTGATAAAACTACACATTTTTATGTATTTTTCTTTTGATTTTGATTCATTTTATATCTACACAAACTGAAATAAACAGTTATATACTAATATTTATTCTTAGCCGCCTTATGATTATGTAAGGGTAAAAGACAAAGATGACACTTAACATTTTAAAATTCTATATTATGCTTTGGAAGGATTTTAAATTAAAGATAAACTGTTCCCGTTCTCCCCCTTAAGGTTGTTTTCGCCATATATACGAGAGCATGAACTTGAAGCGGAGCACATTTTCGGACAGAAAAAAAATGCTTCAATTTTTATAAAAATTTGAGACATTGTAACTCATGCATTTGTTTACAATATAGTGTTTTTAAAATTTCAAAATATTTACTAAATAATTAGTTTTTCTTTTTAACATGTAAAAGGATAGCTCATTTAGCATTACCGTATAGGGGAAAAAATGTGACATATTTTATAAAAGAAAAAATGGGTCAACTGGGATAAAAATGATTAATATGATAAACTTAGTGGTTATCTATAAGATAAGTGAAGCCAGAATATAATATTCGTGTTGGAGTACTTTTATATCTGAAAAAATATTCCGAATTTGGTCCCTATTCTTTAACATTAGCCGAAGACAGCCATAACGTTTTTTCGGGATATTGAACATAGGGTGGGAGACGACTTTAGTCCGTTAATTTAATATCTCTTCTACCGTGTTCTCTTGAAAATCAGGAATATTACTATGTCTCATAAAGTGCAATTTATTTTAATTCACTATTTTTTGAATAACTATTTATTGTTATTTTTGGAAAAATAGTGTTCTAGTGTAATTGTGTTATATATATATATATAAAGATTAAGAACATTCAATCCCAATATTTTAATTTTTTTCAAAAATGTTATTTCAAATTTTTTCTTGCTAAAATTCAATAAAAAATTTGATAACCAGTAATTTAACTTTGATGGCAGTTTTCGCTTATTATTCAAAAAAGCAATTGAAAACGATTGACTAATGGTGTATTTTGCATGTTAGTGGTGGTATATTCAGAATTATATCGCTTCATGTTATGATTCTATATTGTATGAAATATTAGATCAGAAGTACTGCATTAGGAAACAATTATCATACATCTAAGTATATATAGCGATATATATAAGAGCCTTGAATACAGCATTGCGATCAATATTTTACACAATAAATAACATCACTAACATTCATATATACACACAAAAAAGGAACAAAATCACTACTCATATATAGAGAGGGATACGCTTTAATCCCATTAGCATTAGGGAAAGAGACCGTTGGGGTGGTCCAAAGGTTCTTGTGAGGAGGAGGGGGAGGTATTACAATGAACGGACAGACGGCGCTCCACATTTTCGACAGAGGTTTATTTACCGATTATCTTTACTATGATATTTGTTTCTGTTCCAAGGTGCCATTGGTTCATCTTTGTTTTTATTGATTAAATGCTGTTCAGGAGCTTCTAGAAAGTGAAGATATCTATTAAATGAATTGATTGATCAGTGATCTCGCGTTAAATCCCTTTTAGCATGTGTGAGATGCTTTCGTGAAACACTTAGCGTCGCGTTCGCCTTATCGAAACAACACTATAATGCTCATCTCAAAATCAATTGAATTATTTAGTATTGTGTATAAACAGACGACGCAACCTTTGCAGTTGAGGGAAGTCTTCTCCCTTACTAAGGGACTTGGGTTTGTTGTTCTTTCTCTTGGCCAGACATTGTTTTGTACTAATGGCTTTCTTTCAAAGTTTTTTTCTGCTTGGTTCCATACTGTAAGGAAGTGTTTCCCAAACTTTTTGCCATCGTGGACCGATCAACGTTTGGTAATTGTACTGCGGCCCACTAAGGAAGGGGTAGGGATTGATTGTTATCTTTTATATATCATGCTATCACGATATTTTGCGCATGCACTGTATTATTGCGGCGTTATGCGCATCTCACAGCTCTTGGTTAATCCCTCTAGTCCATGGACTTTCCATGGATTTCTTCCGAAATACACCACAGTAAATAAAATTGAAATAACTTGATTTTCCTGGCTGCCCGGGGGTTGGGAACCACTGCTGTAAGGATTCTATTAATTCTTTTCGTTACTATGCTTTCTTCGTCCTATAAGTACTACATTGTGCCTCTGTAACATGAATATCTGTTTTCCAGTTGATTTTTTTGCGGAATTATGCTAAAATCAGAAAGAATTACTTTAGGTTTGCGTACTAATATAAATTGACTACGATGAGAAGAACCCGAATGTATCTCCATAGAAAAAAAAAATGGGGAAAATCAATTAAAGGAATAAGTAACTATAAGAGAGAGAGTCACTATAAGAGCAAAAATAATTCCCGTAAAATCCGGCATATAACGCTCACCCCCTTTTTCACAAAGAAATCTGAAATGCACGTGCGCCATGCTAATATATTTTGAAGTTATTTTTTCGAGGTATTATTCCAAGCTTTAGTAAAAAATAGTGTACTTTTGGAGCGTTTAAGTTCATAAGGAAGGTTATTTCTTTCAAAGAAATCGTATTTCTCGATATATACAGAAGCCTAATTTTTTTCTATGCTAATCTTTTTGTATTTTTAAAGCTCTCATTTTTATACCTAGCGTATAGCCCGCGCACCTGTAAATTTCAATCTAATTTTTTCAGTTGAAGTGAGCGTTATACGCCGGATTTTAACGTTAATTGTTATTCATTTATCTGATAATGAAAGGGAACTTTTTTTTAGTGTTTTAGTATGGGAGAAAAATGCACTTAATAGTCCAATGTGGCAACCTAATAAACAGAAAGATACTCCACTCCCTGTTTATGGAAAATAATATTATAGAAAATCGGTCAACACACATAATTAGGGCGTGTCCAATATTCTTTCCATGATTGTCAGCTTATAGTTATTTTACCTATTTTGAACAAACTTTGTTATCAAAGATTCACAATTCGATCATAAGCCATCTTTCGGAGTAATGATTATTATTTAAATATAATGTAACCGGCTTAGTGTGGAAGTTTTGATTATAAGGAGTGTAGGAAGCTTAAATTCATACATAACCATAGTTCAAAATCGCTAGATCGATTGCCAATAAGAGTTGACGTGTAATTTTAAGCTTACATTATTAAAACAAATTCGTATCAAAGTTGAATAGTATGATAGAAAATGTTGATGAATAGTCAACTAATAATATATTGCAGAAATTTGAAAACTAATCCTCCACAAGTAATGTAAAAAAAAAATTTTAAGTCAATTCCTACTTAGATCAACAAAGAAAATTTTTATTTTAGCTACTTTTTATTAAATAGTTACAATTAATATAAATATGTATATACATAGGACATAGTCATTAATTTTTATTAATTATCATTAAAGTATCGCATTGTCATCCAAAACAATCGTGTATATAAAATTTCAGTTGAACTGAATGCTTTAACACGTGAGAAAAATCCTTTTCAAGTTTTGACTTATGTCGCCAAATTGATGTCAACATGGCTGTATTTTTAATTCTTTAAATAATTAGTTTCAATCAATTAATTTTTATTAATTATAATTAAATTATTGTATTATCATCCAAAATAATCATGTATATAAAATTTCAGCTCAATTGACCGCTTTAAAATGTATTTTATTAAAGATTTAAAATTCCACCAAGATAAATAAACAAACAAATAAATAAATATATGGAGAGTGTGACCTAATAGTAGGAATTGAATAAAAGAAAAGTTATTAACATCGAAGTCTTTGCTTATCTAAGGTTTAAATTTAAATTCACTTTTAAGTTTATACTCCTTCATGTATGTGAGGTGACACTAAATAATGCTTCTCATTTTGCGATGTCATTAAATATTTTATAATTATACTTCTGAATATATATCCGTTCATCAATATTCAGAAAATCCAACCACTGGAATTGCAGTAAATATTTTTTTTTAAAAAAGTAAATTACTTCACTCCGCTGTAATTGTAAAGAAAGAAAAAAAAAACCTGTATTAATTTGACGTTAGTGATTGGAAAAATTAGCGGGATTCTCTTTTTTCCTTTTTCTTTTGTAATTTTCTGCTCCAAAACTTGAATCTAATTATAAGTCGCTTCAAACGACAATTTGATTATCTTTTTCTATTCTTCTCCCAAAATCAAGAAATGCAAAGGATCTGTTATTTTTTTTCTTCCATTCCATCCCTTCGTTAACCGAATGAAGCTTTTGCAAATACTTTGAACGTGCTTTCTAATTTTAATTACAAAATATAATACTTGTCGAGACGTATCTATTGATATGAATCATAGCATTAAGTATTGTAAATAGTAAATCAGAAAATTAACATGATAATTCCTGACTTTTCTTTCCAATTATTGTTCGAATTCATTAATTAAAAGACGTATCTAATGATGGTTCAACATTTGGAATAGAGAATTAGGAAAGTTATATATATGTTACTTTTAAAAATAAGTCTTTAGTTATTAAGTCGGCTGTGTAATGCGAGCATTGAATTAATTTGGTAAATAAAAGATAAACTCAAACAACATATCTTTTCAATTTTGCTTTTCTGATATAAATAATGAGGGTAAATAGTTCTTGCGCGTAGAATTATTTAAAGAATGTCATTGCTATTGTGCACTTTTTAACTTTTATATGTTGCTACACAGAATAAATGAAATTTTATCTGATTTTCCAGTTTTGCAATAAGCATACAATAAAATTAATTGTATGGAATAAATTACCAAAGAAGCATAATATATATAGAATTCGTTATAGCAAAATGTAGACTTATGCCTGAAAAATAACAAGTTTTTTTATTGGCTTGGGATAGGTATAGAAAACATAATTAAAAAAAATTATTGAAATCTTTTTAGTTTTAAAAATTATACTGTTAATATTTTTAAAAATTATAATGTGAGAAAATTTTCATTTGAAATAGTACATTAAATCATATATTAGAAATTTCAATTAACTTTTCTTTAAACTGTAGTAAAAGTATTAATGAATTTTTAAGCCAACATTATAATTTCTTTCTCTTCAATTTTCATTAAAAAAAAAATATTTGTTTTTCTAAATGTGTTAAATTTTTCAGAAATCATTGAAGAGTAATTTCTTTTAAATTCTATGTATGTTTCCTTGAATAGATTTTGAAGTATATTATTTTGAAGAAGCAATAGAATCCGTAAAAAATACTCGGAGAAAAATAAATGTATAGTTTGAAAAATCAATTCAGAAACAATGTTTTACTGGGTGTATCTTAAATTCCAGAAATGCACCCGTAGCGAAAAAAGGCTGACATAGAGGAATACACCAGTGCCGTGATGTTATAACTCAATCCCTCGGATACGTTGGTGGAAAAAATTGCATTGGTTTTTCTCTCTCTCTCAAAAATGATTTGGGTTCTGACTTGAGAAAAACAGGTGTTCTGTGTAAACTATTGCTATAGATGTTACGATGGAGCAAAAATTAAATGTAAAATTTTATTTTTAAGTGGGGGAAATAACAGCCAAAACCTACAAATTTTGAAACCAGTTTATTGGGATGCTGCTATATATCTCTATCCCCTTTCTAATACTTTAAAATGACATTCATGACGGCAGAGGAAGCGTCGAAGACGCTACACATCGTAGATTCCTATTGCGATCGAAACCTTTGGTGACTGCCAATTATCAAATGACCTTTAACTCTTTCATGCTTGGTGGTAGTTGCTTGTTGCACCACTAATTCTTATTCTTTTATTACTGGGTGGTGCATAAAACGTACCACTTGGTTGAATGCCTCGGAAATTGGTGCTAGATGGTACTTGAGTAACTCATAGCAGTTACTCAAGTTTTTAACAGATGTCAGGAGCTAATTGTATGCAATGGGTGTATGCAGTAGTTCATTCTTTGATCAGCTGTGAGTCTGTTGAGTGGTATTTTTGTTAGGTGACTGTGTTGTGTATTTTAAGTGTAAATGAAAGTAATTCTTGCCATATTTGATACAAATCAGGTAAATACATATATTATGTAAGTAAATAAGTCAATAGTACAATAATTAATACTTCACATGTGCATTGCTAGTATGAAATTATGAGAGTCAAAAAAATGTACCACTTCGCTATTGAAGGTAATTTTCTTTACAAATACGAAATGCATTCTGCTTATTTTTTCGCAATAATGGACATGTTTATTGAGCCAGATAGTGTTCCTCGTCCCTTACCTCTGTCTGATTACAATAGGCACATGAATTGTGTGGACAGATTTGATCAACTTTAAGGTTCGTATGGCATAGACAGAAAAAGTAATAAATGGTGGCATAGGATTTTCTGGTACTTCTTAGATGCATGTAGTCAATACATATGTCATCTATCGGGAAATGAGTCTTCCGAAGTTAAGCTTGAAGAATTTCAAGAGATATATCCAGATATATTTGTGAGTTCTGCATTTGCAACTTCAAGAAATAAGCTTCAGACAACCAGAAGTTTTCAGATCAAGAATAAGGCGTGTGCCCAAAAAACACGCCTGGAGATTTCTGCCCACAAGCCAGAAAGATCCGCGAGAAGACATTTTGCTACTTGCAGCACAAAAGCAATCCAAGTTCGTACAGAATGGATGTATTGTGTCTGCAAAGTTTCATTGTGCCTAGGGAAGAAAAAATTATGTTTCTAGAACTGTCATGCTACTCGAAGCGTGATGGTACGAAATATGTGCCACCTATTTTTTAAAACTTTGGACACCCTTTATTTGAAAAAGTATTTAATATTATTAATACGTACCAGCTTTTGTTCAATAATTATAGTTTTGTGAGTTTTATCTAAAATATTTGTAATTAATTCCCGCTAGTGCATTATTTTTGTCAAAAATTCAGCGCTTGAAAGAGTTACTTTTGGATGTTAAATTTCGGTGAAGATACATTTTTCAAAATTTTGATATTGGACATTGGAAAAAGAATGATTTTCTCAAGTCTTGAACCTCACTCTTTGACAGCCAATCAAAAGTACTGCCACATTGATGCTTCTGGGGAGATTTATTATTTCTTGAATCGAGATCATGGTAAGGGGTAAATCCTAATGTCAACGTTATGATCCGGAATCAAAACGGTGATCTCCAATTTCTCCAAGATAGCACAAATTCCTTTTCTTAAAGTCAAAAGTACAGTTTCTGTGATAGACATGGACTGACTCATCACAAGTATGTTCCATCTGATCATACTGTGAATAACGATTATTACAAAGCTATTTTAAAGTGCTTGAGAAAGCGAGTCCATCATGTTAGATCGCAAATTTAGAGGATGGCTTCTGCTTGAAAACTTTGTCGCTTTAAGCTCAAGCTGTCCGATTTAAGCTCATTTCGAGCCCTGCGCGCAGAAAGTCTACAGGCTCCCTTGGTACTGAAGGATCGAAATTTATAACCTGAAAATGTGGTTATGTCCAGCTCATGCGAGACCTTGGGCCCAATGGATAAGCCGGCATTGCGTTAATGAGAAATAGTTCTTGACTAAACATGTGTTTGTAGGTGTGAGCCATCTCCCTAATTTTCTGATTTGTCCACGCTTTTGACATTTTCCCCTGCCCTAGATTTAAATAATTCCTGAAAGAACAGCAATTTCGGGGTATACAAGTGCAGCAATAAACAAACCAAAAAGCGTAACTTGCGAATTTTTTAGATCATGTCTTCGCAGGATTATGAGACATTTTTTAAGAACTTGAACAGCCTTTCACACAAAAAGTGTACAGCCGCCAAAGGAGATTATTTTGAAAACTTTAAACCGTAAAACGGACGTAAAATGTAACCCACTCGTTTCGTTTTACCACTGTATTTCTGTCATTGATAGAGGCACAACTTATGTCAAAAATTTGGAAGTTGAAGGATGTCTTCAACTTATGTCTTCTAAAACCCCTGTGACCGATTTGTCATGGTTGCGAGCTCGTGGTAGGCGATGCTTCGGTCGAGTTCTGGTTCTCCTGGAGAGATGTGGTATAGAGCAGGGCTTCCCAACCTTTTTATTGTCACGGACCGAACAATGTTGGATTGTTTACATTTCAGATTTTTTTTCATTTAATAGTTTCAATTTAATTATATTTAATTATGCCTTCAGAATAACATACAGTTCACCAAAAAATTAATGTAAAGGGATTTAACATGGAAAGTAGTACAAACCCGACAGAGATACACCGTAAAAAATAAAATGGAAATAATTTAATGTTCCTCCTGGGTGACCTGGTACTGTTTAGTCCACGGTCTGGTTCTAGTCCGCAGCCCTAGGGGTTGGGGACCACTGGTATAGAGTAACTGATACACATTAAATGTATTCGAGCCTCAGAGTTCTCACTTTGAGAAGTTGCAGACATGAAGAATGTGGGCTGTCATCTTTATCATTTTACCGTGGCTCAAAATTTGGAAATCCCTTTGCCAATAGTCCTTATATTAAATGTATGTGTAATCCATTTGTCACATTATATATATTTTTATTACCTTGTCTGGATCTGGTTTTGTTTTTTCACGTGAAAGACTATTAAAAACTATTTTTAGCGTTATCTGAATATAACAACCGCGTGAATGGAATGATAAATACGTGACTAATAGAGCTTCAATAACGCATCCATGTGTTATTAAAATGTAATCCTCCAGACAGATCGATAAAATGGTACGCGATAAAACGACGACCGTGGGTGGAAGATACTATTCAGTTGCCTCTTATTAATGATTCAGAGTATCTTTCCATTTATGTTGCGTGTCATACTTTAAGTGTTCATTGATTATAAATATGTAAATGGTTGCGAATATAAAAGGTGTGTGTTATTTCTGAAATGTGTGAACGTTGAAGAATGCATTTCCTATTGATTTGTGTTTTATTTATACTTAGAGATGTGGATTCTAATATATTTTTAGTGGGCGCTTACCCTTTTCAGTAGAAGAGGTGGTGAGAAAATACGAGTTCATAAACAGGAAAAATGGTACCGGTTACTTTCAATAACTAATCTCAAGATATTTTTCGTATTACTGGCTGGTTTGCGTGGAGGCGCTTTGAATTTAAAGCTAGTACTTGATGTTTTTCTTTCATTTGTTCATTCGTGATTTAATTATTTTGTTATGGGATTATTCAGTATGTGTTTTATTTAAAATTTTATGAACAAAAACCATTTTGGAAGTGTTTTTTTTCTAGTTTTGTTTTTTTAATAAATCCGAATACAGCAGAATCATACAGGGGTGAGCTATTGTTTAGGCTTGAGGACCCCATTGCGATAGTGGAGGATATCAGAAGGCCAAAACTTTTTTAAATGATTGCATTCAATAGTTAAGTTTGTATCTCCTTCCTTCCTCAGTGGCTCGACAGTCCAGACCTTGGCCTTCTCAAGAAGCCTTGTGACATCTCTCGCGTTCTTCTTCTAACATAACCTCTACGTTCTTTGACAGCCACGATTAATGGCAAAACTTTTCCAACCCAAATCCAAGAAGTGAAAACGAAGCATAGATGCAAATAAGATAACCTTTAAAAGGATAGCAAGTTTAGTGAGCAGTGATGGCAATTTAGAGGAAGCTAGTTCGGAAAAGGTAGAAGTGTATTTTGACGGCCTACCTAAGTATCAAGGATATCAAGCCCTTACTACAAGGTGCATACTATTGCACTCGAACCTAACTGAATATCTGAAAGTAATTGAACCGTTGAGTATTCAACCAAGGTAGGAGGATTATATTCTGAACGCTAGTATATTATTGAGATTGTGATTAGGCAGATATAATATATTTTGATAAGTGATCTAATTGCGCGATCTGAGTTAGTTAAAACTGCGTACTTTGGTTTATTCTCACTTAATATAAGTTTGTTCAATATCTCTAAGTAATTTAAGTTAAATTCTTAATAAAAGTCATATTAAGAATTATAGAATGTCTCATCATTCCGAGAGAATCCCACACCTCTAACTTACTCGGAAACCCCACGACATGGCTATCGAACGATGGCTATGTCGCAGCCTTTTTCAGGCCAGCCTTCTTCCTGCTTGCGTGTTCTCCAATTCTTAGTTCTCAAAACTAGGAAATCTAAAGAGATCCATCAATCCATTTAAGATTTGGCCTGCCTTTTCTCCGTGTGCCAATTGGTTGGACATTGAAGATTTTTTTAATGGTGCGGTCTTCGTCCATTCTGACAACGTAACCTGCCCATTTAATTCGTTGTATTTTGATGAAGTGAACAAATGTCAGATTCTTTATATGAGTGATAAAGCTCCAAATTTGATGTTCTTCGCCACGTTCCATTTTCTTGAATTCCTCCAAAAATAAATTTTAATATCTTCCTTTCGTAGATACTTATCATGATCTCATCTGTTCCAGACATGGATCAAGTTTCACATGTATAAGTTAATACTAATCTTAAAAGACTTTCATACAATAGAACCTTTGCTTTTCTTTTGATTAAATTCGATTTCGTGTATTTTCGTATTCTATCGCATGATATCTATTAGCCATAGTAATTCTCTTTTGGATTTCAGTTGTACAATCGTTTATATTGTTAATTTCCGAACCTAAATAAGTGAAACGGTCGACAACTTTAAAATTATACTCTTCAATTTTAAAGTAGGAATTGATAAAACATGATTTAGTGCAAGACATGTATTTGGTCTTATTTTCATTGATTTTCAGTCGCATCCTGAGGGCTTCTTTCTCTAAAGATAAGATCTCTTAGTGTGGTGGGTGTTTGAGCAATGATATTAATGTCATCAACAAAACCAAACAACTGTATTGGTTTATTAAAGATATTTTGTTCGCATCTCAGAAAAGGAATAAATTGTAATCAATAAATATGTTAAATAAAATAGTGGCAGTTTTTTATTCATTTTTTTTTTTATTTTGCTAATTTTATACCATCTGTAGTTGCAAGCATATTTCATTTTAGGATCAGTTTAATGAGACAAATGTACCCGCTTTCCTAAATTTTTTTAAATCAAAAGGAGATTACTTCTAAGAATTCTCATCACTATGTGCAAGTTAATGTCACAGCCAATTTGCATCTGTATTTACTCTTGTTGATCTTCATGCAAGGAAAACTTTGCTCGCAAATGCGTCGACCCAAATAGAGAGACCATTTTCTATGTAAGCTGGCTTTCTATCTTAGTGGGCCGAAAAAAGCTCTTTTTTGGGTTGCATGTGAACACGCGAGCCGCTATTTTCTCACCTCTGTCTAAAGAGAATAAAATAAATTGTGATCTGAGAGGCTTATGCGGAAAGGAGAACTATTGTACTCTTAACAAGTTTTCTGTAGAATCTGAGGTCTAGATTTTATGCATAGAAGGGAACTTGTGCTTTTCATTGTTTTCTTAAAGCTGCAATCGAGATTTCGAAGCCTTCAAAATTGGTGATTACCATATTGGAATCTAAGCTGCAATCGCTTTTAAGCCGCATCCCAAATTCTCAATACATTTTTGGTAAAAAATAAGAAAAATAATGTAAAAAGGTTTATCTCGATCCCTGATATTTATAAAATTGAAAAAAAAAAAAAAAATTAAATGGGAACCAATAAGAAGTGGATAATTAATTTATATATTTTACCAGTATTAAAGACTTTTAAATTCATACGGAAGCCTGTAATCGCTCTAAAGAGGTAGAAACTCAACTTGGATCCATCCAATTGATTTTTCTGCTTCAATTCTAAGCTACACCGGGTTTTCAGTAGTATTAACATTGCAAAAAAGTACGGTCTGGATTCGAATAAATAACGTGATTATTCTTCTTTGACTTTTGTTCTTCAAAGAGAACTGCAAGTTATTTCAATAATGACAAAATGCTCATTTTTCTCCAGAGTTACCATCGCTTGGAATAAAAACCAGTTTTTTTTTTTAAATTTCTGTACTCTGATGCATTAAAATACGAATAAATCCATTTCTAAATTATATATTTCAAAAATTCTAGTTCAGCTTCTGTACAGATGTCTTAGCTATGTATAGGAAAAATATTATTATAGAAGCATTTTTCATAACAGGAAAATGTTTTGAAAATGTGCGATTTTTCCTTCATTTTTTGCCAAAAAATTGTTTTTAAATAATTTTTTATTGTATTACTATTCTTGAAACAATTTTATATGCATATTCTAAAGCAAATGACACTAAATATCAAAAACATTCTTCATTTATATGCTTTTTCAAAATCGGGGTTCCTAACTTAGTCGAATACTGTAACAAATTGTTTCAAAAATCTCAAATAATTACGTAGATGAATGAACTTGAATTATAAAACACAATTCAATTTATTTCATATAAAAGTCAGTAGCTAGGCATTTTTTTCTCGCCCTGCTTTTTTTTTTTTCAAAAATGAAGAATTAACCAACTAGACTATATTTTCTAAATAATTCGTGAAATATTTCGCATTGAATATAAGCAAATATTTATTATTTTTTTTATTGATGCATAATAAAATAATTCAGTTAATGAAAACAAACATTATAAGGATTTTTATGGATGAAAAAATCCCTAATAAACGGACAAAAATTGAAGGATAACACAAACACTATTTGAAAGAAGCCATTCCTATTCTCTTCTAGATTACTCCAGGGACCCTATCTGCATCTTGTTATAAATGAAAACAATCACAGCTGTCATCGTAAGGAATGATTTTGTCCGAGACGTTTATGAGAATTAATGAATCTATTCTTCCTCAGGGGTATAAAACAAGAAAAAGAAAGCAATGGAATATTTCATCCGAAAGGGAACAGAACGATCACTAACTTGTTGAGACACAACACTCAAGAAAAAACTGTTTTCAGGACAAAAATAAATAGAAACAATGGTTTAGATTAAGTGTGAAAGGGAACAAATAAGTGCTACCGTTTTAATTTATGTAATTGTTCTTAATTTGTTATGTGATTGTTTTCATTTTGTAAGAGAGTAAAAAGATTTTTTTTTTAAAAGGATATAATTGATTGAAAATTTTCCTTTTTGTTTTCATTGTTTATTTACACAAGAGTATCCCAACCTTTTTGTTTGCACCTTTGCTTATTTGCCTTTGTTTATTTTTGTAACCTTTTGTTTACTTATATACCAACCTTTTTGTTCTGTGTTTGTGAGTCTCCTCAATTCTAATTTTAAGCATGTGAAGACCCCTATATATATACATATAATATTCCTCACAATGAAGCATTTATTTATAGATTATTGTAATCTAATTATTTAAAATTTCGTTTTAATATAAAAAATGTAGATTAAAAGTTTCACTATTTAAAGATGATGTAGCCACAAGACATACATTTTAGCATTTCTCCTCCAAGAATTTTCTATTTATAGAACTTATTCTTTCTTTAATTTAAGAAGGATTATAAAGATATACCGTGAAATCCAGCGTATTACGCGCACCCCATATTTTACGAAGAAACCTGAAATGTACGTGCGCTATGCTCTTATTCAATTCCTACTATTAGCTCGCACTGTCTATATATTTATTTATTTATATATTTGTATATTTATTTATTTATCCTGGTGGAATTTTCATTCGTTAATAAATTACATTTTAAAGCGCTGAATTGAGTTGAAATTTTATATACAGGATCATTTTGGATGACAATACAATAATTTAATTATAATTAATAAAAATGAATTGATTAAAACTAATTATTTAAAGAATTACAAATACAGCCACATTGGCGACTTAGCGACCATTTTGTCAACTTGTGTCAAAACTTGAAAAGGTTTTTTTCTCATGTGTTGAAACATTCAGTTGGACTGAATTTAAAAGAGGACTATACGATACTTTAATAATCCTTAAAAAAACTAATTACCACTTAATGTTGTAATTCTGTCCTATGTATATACATATTTATATTAGTTGTAACTATTTAATAAAAAGTAGCTAAAAAATAAAATTTTTCGTTGTTGATCTAAGTAGGAATTGACTTAAAAACTATTTTTTTATATTACTTGTGTTTTTGCTTATTTCACCTTTTTATCTGGGATTTGCACAAAACTATAAACAGTTTAGCTTATAGTTCTGTGCAAATCCCAGGCGAATAGGTGAATTTTTTAGATAATTAGTTATATAAAAGCAAATAATGTGTGTGGATAACTTTTGTTTGAAAGCGGTCTTGGAGTAAAGTAGGTATTAATACTCTGGGTGCACTAAATTGAATAATTTTTCTGACACACTACATTTTGAATTGTTTCTTTTGCTTTGAAAAAATTTGGTTTAAGGGAGATAATTGGCTTTTTTTTGAGTAACTCAGGAAATTTATGAATGAAGATATTAAATAGTATATGTCGTTAATCTATCGTTTACAATTACAATAAAAAAAAAATAGGAACATTTCTGATAAAATATTATTTTCTTATTAATAATGTTTTGAACTGTTAATTTACCTACTGCGTACTATAATAAAATTAGCATTTATTCTGGGTTTTGAATAAGGTTAAATATTCAAGAATCGGAAGTGAACGTTTTAAAAATTTCCTTTAAAAATTTAGATTTGTAAATTTATTCGTTAAAAAAGTGTAAACTTGAAAAACCCTTTCAAAATTTATAAGATGTGGGTGTTTACATGAAAAAAAAATGGCATATTTTAATTTATATCAATACAAAGGAACCGCCGGTGTAAAGATTGTACATTTAAAAGACAGGTGAGTGAGCAAATAAGTGTTTATTAACGTTGTACTGTAAAGCAACATGAGGGCTATTGGCGACGGATTTCGTAATTCTGATCCATGATCAAGGGACTAGGACGATACTTGAATTGGTGTATTCCCCCTCCAGATTCCACATAACGCCAACGTGAAGCCTTTGAGCCTAGAAAGATTTAACGTGCATCAGCTTCTCTACATGGCGTGTCTTTAGTGGTGGCACTTGGGCTCGAACTCATGCCCCGCAGGTCACATGACCATAACCACTTGGCTGCCGCGGGCACCAAAAGGACAAACGAAGTGATTCACTAAAAGTAAAAATATAACAACAACAACAAAAAATACAGGTAAAACTATAACAATAAAATGATCTTCAACAAGTACTATAAAAAATTTTTTAAGTCAATTCCTACTTAGGTCAACAAAGAAAATTTTTATTTTAGTTACTTTTTTCAAAAAGTTACAATTAATATAAATATATATATACATTTGACAGAATCACAATATTAAGTGGCAAAATAGAAAGCGATTTTCCATTTTCCTTTCTATATATAGTGTTGGACTATTATTTTTGTTTGTTACTATTTATTCATTAATTCAATTTAATTATTCCAATAAAATTGTATTGTAAAAATAAATCACATTCTCAGAAATTAGGTGGGATTCTCCTAATTGGTATTCGAACCCACGACCTTTGGATTAAAAGTCCAACGCGCTACCCATTGCGCTGCAGGGATACAACGAGCGATTTGCCTGTTTATATACGCTGTTGGATTATTATTTTTGCTTGTTTCTAATTATTGATTAATTAATGAATTAATATTTGAAAAGGTTGGAATATTGATTAACAATTCTCGAATATATTGCACAATTATTTCATCAACTTACTTGTTTCGTTCTTCTGCTCATAAGGATGAGAGGAAATCCGTTCCTACGTTTCATGTTAGACCGTGTAAACACTTATTTCGTAACTTTACTGAGCCACATTGGTGTATAAAAGAACTATTTGACCGAAGGCTAGTTTCCTTTCTCATTCACCCACGGACGTGTTTCATCCTTCAAACCGAATTACATCGACAATACCCTTGAAATAACAGTAAAAGAAATTGGCTCGTCCTTCTATTTGGAAACGTTTTGCATGGTCAAATACGAGGGAATCAGCGTTGGGTACAGATATGTCGGTCCGTTGCTATGGTTACTGATGTTATCCAACGAGGACCGAAGGAATAGGAAAGAATATGGGGTAGGGGGTATGAGGTGGCCTCTTTATCGTCGCTGTGTGTGTCCTTCCTCATAATCGATTTTCCCGCACCTTATTCAGTTTAGTGAGGCGTTTTATTAAATTCTTTTAGTTTTTTTTATCCTATATCCTTCGTGAGGATAAGGGGGGTTGGAGGAGGAATAAAAGATGGAAGTGATAAGATAGAGATGGAAAAGTTGCGTATTAGGGAAGCGGAACGATGTTTCCTGAACTGAGGATCGTTTGGTAAGGGGTGGGGGAGGGTGGTTTAAAAATGAAAATGCGACTGATGATGAGATCGCAACTATTATTTTTACGACTGTTATTCTCTGCGATCTCTTCCTTCCACGTTTCGGGTTTTACTAATGAGTAAGTCGGAGATATGGTTCACACATGATGGGAAAAATGTGTTTTCTTTCCTTGAATGTTGTTTAAAAACTTTTTTTCTCCTCGTTATTTTCCCCCATCATGTTAATAGTGATGGTTTTCGTCATGATTAAAACTTTGCTTGTCGTAAATTTTGAATCTCGTGCGCGCCGTTGCGCTTTATATGTTTTTGCTTGTGGTTAATGAGCTTGTTAATGAAGTGTTGCTGATTTCTTTAATAGAAATTTTGTTTGCTTTTTTTTAAAAAAAAGTATTTTTCTTTTCTTAACATTTATCACGCGTTGTTTAATTATACATTTAAAGGAATTCATGAATTGTGGAGTTTAGCGCAGATTTACCAGTATGAATAATAATGAAAGGGCTTTAGCAATGTTAGCATAAAATATTGAAAAAAAAAATTGTGATATATTCTATCTTTATGTATGTAATGATGTTACAAATGAAATATTCTTTTTGTATCTCTTCCTTTTTGAGGGGATCCGGCACATGAATTTTCAAAAAAATTATCGATTTTCACTTTTTTATATTTTTTAAGAGTTTAAATATTTCTGTTTGAAATGATATATGATATGAGGATATACGATAACTAGAAGTATTTTTATTTATTTTTAAAATGAAGTTACTCCTTGAGGCGCATCAAATGAGCTCTGCTAAGAGCACTTGTGTTTTCACTTGCATAAGTTTCTGATGAGCGCAAATCTATATGCTGTTCAAGTGGAAAAATTAGAGTGTATTGGAAATATCTCCAAAAGTGTTTGGGTGTATGTCTTTTTTTCAAATGAGTCTGTCAATAATTCCATTTGATCAGTGAGTCCAAAATCTGCATTTGTGGAATTAAAAACGCTAAAATTGGGGTAAATATATGGGTATTGCGCAGTTCAATATGAATCATGTATCGAAATTAATGATCTTAAAACATTGTGATATTGAACCAAGTTATAACGTGTGCCAAGCTTCTTAAAATTAGATGCACGTAGGATTCGTGTAGCCAAACGAAAGCATCTTGAGATCCCCCCAAAAGGCTAAATTGTTAAAAATAATGAAAAAAAGAAAATTAGAAGAGCCTTTTGTAGGAGCAGAGGGTAAACAAAGTGCTTTATATGCTTCTGGAAAGTGCTAAAAAAAGTAAATGTTCAAAAATTACAAATTTTTACCTTAATTTACCTCAAAATGTAATATTTGTTTACTTTATGTACCTTTTTCTCAAAAACTACTTATTATATAATCCTCAAATTTTCAGTGAGCATACTTTTAACATGTTTACACATTTTAATGGAGTGAATTAGATATATCTAGCAAACGTTTTTTGGATAATACTTTTTTAAACTAAATTTTAGGGGAAAAAATTGGACATTTTTTGAAAAATTTATAATTATTTTAATTTTAAACAAAAAAACAAAACCCGTGGTTAAAGTTTTATTGATAGTATACATAACAAGCTGTAAAAATTTTATCCATAAGAATTAAATAGTTTCTGTGAGAAAAAGGTACATAAACTTACGTTATTTAACATTTGCTCCTCTGGATGTTCCGGATCCCCTTAATTCTTAAAAGATCAGTAATTCGTTTCTGTATGAGCAAATTATGCCCTAATAATGAAAAAAAAGTATGTTATCTGTACAGAAAAAATTCCCATTTTTAAACTATTAAACTTGTGGTTTTGAAATTTTACAAGCATGCTCTTTTTGTTGAATAGAAATTCGCTAAGAAGGGTTTTGCAGAAATTGATTCCCAAGGAAAGGGGAAGGGGTCGGACTTATGGGGGTGTTATATATAAAATTTCAGTTTTTAAACTATTAAATTTGCTGTAAAGAAATTAATATGCATATTTGTTTTATTGAAATTTGCTAAGAACGAGTTTTTCAGAAATCCACTCTCGAGGGGGTTGCGGGGTATATAAATAAAAAAAAAATTCCCCGTTTTTTTAAACTATTAGATTTATAAGACTTGAAATTTGGTAAGAGCATGTTTCTTTTGTGCAGTTGAAATCTCCTAAAAATGGGGTTTGCAAAAATTTATTTTTGGGGGGAGGGGAGGGGGAGTAAAAGATAATAATACTTTTGTTTTAGTCAGGAGTGTTAGTCCTGTCCTTTTTAAATCTAGAGAGGAGATCTATATAAGAAAGCTCTTCAATAAATCGAATGCTTAATGCTGGGACTTAGATATCAGTAATTTTGTAATCGGTATATAATCTTATAGCATCATGAAATATCCTGTGAAGTGGATGGCTAAAAGCTAGTGAGCATACATTGCAGTTTTAGTTATTTTTATTTAATATAGATTGAAAAAACGAAAGATTGTTTATTATTACAGTAAAAACAATGTAAAATGTGTTGTTTAACAATGAAACTAATAGAATGGTTATATCTAAAATTACATAAATTGTTTGTGTAAAAAAATGTATGTGTATGTATTAATATTTATTTGTGAATACTTGTACTTCATAAGAAATTCAGGAATTTTTTTTTTTCATTTAAAATTTGCTCCAAACGAAATTGACTCCTTTGAGTGCCTTAAAAGAATTCCAAATATTGACTGAATGTTTCAAAAGAGTAATATGATTAAAAAATTTTAAATGTATTTTTAATCTCGTGATCGGAACTTTTAATTCGTTTCACATGAAGGACAATGTGTTTGTAGAAATTATTAATGGGAATATTCTTGGGAGGTTGCGGAACATGGAGATATGCTACAGATTTATAAGTTTGATGTCATTGTTTTGTAAGTTTCTTTACTTTAGAAAAGAAAAAGAAATATTTTAGAGAACTAGCAATTTTTCATTTTTCGCAACGGTTAATTTTGTCGTGTTTCTAACCATTTAATATCAATTTTGTTCAGCTCATGTATCATAGTTCAAAATTATGAAATAGTCCTCGCATTTTTTTTGTTCGTTTTACAATAATACAGGATTTATAAAGGGACGCTATGTCATTGAATTTTGTATAGATGTCAAAAATCATTATATTATTCCCGTGATTAGTTTTTTTTATTGAGAATTTTAGTGATGGCTATTATTAAAAATTGTTAGTTGATTATGAAAAATTTATTTTGACGTAACAAAAAATATTATTAGTGACGAAAATACAAACATTACAAAACAAAAAATGCTTTGTATTGTATATCAGGGGTTTTCAAACCTATTAAACGTATTTTTTGGCGGGGGGGGGGAAATATAGTCTAATGTACTTTATAGGGTTCTTTAAATGTAATTTTCTAATCCCACCCTCTCTCTTTTTTGTTTTACATTCTTTTTCCTCTTTTTTTTTTTAAAAAATCTTACATGTATGGTTCAAAGTGACGAATCCGAGAGATTATCAACTGATTTAGAACTGATTTCTGATTTTTTAGAAAGATTCTTAAACTAAAATTCCGAATCGGCCGTTTAACTAAAGCTTTTAGGATTGAGGGGGGGGGGAGGTATTTTCGTGCATTACGTGAAGGTACATGAACATATATTTTCTCAGTTCTACTCCTTTACTTCGAAGGGGGTAAGAAAGAAGAAGACAAAAAATAAATTCCAAAATAACATTTGAATTTATGAAGTAGGCATCGTTTCTTTGATTTGTTCCATAATTTGAATGATTATATTTTGTAATTTGATTTGCAATTGATATTAATAAAAGTAAATGAATACAAATACGATATTATTCTTTGTACCTCAGGAGTTTTACCATATAAAAAAAATTATGCAATATTTTTTGTTCTTTGTCCCCTATTTTAAAAAAAATTACTGAATTTATTTCTATTGCTAGTAGAATTTTTATGTACATGTTTTGGAACTGTGATTCTTAAACTGTGTTTCGCGGACCTCCCGCAAGGGTGTCTCATTTAATGTTAAAGGGTTACCTCTTTTACACATTTAAAGATCTCGTGGAAAAATTGAAAGATGTTTCATCCTACACTAGATCACTAAATTTAGTTACAATAAAAAATATTCACTAGAACCTGTATTTCGAGCAAGAATATTAATACAGCTTTTTTTAAAATACTTTTGTAACTACTTAGCCATTACTAAAACGTAATATTTTCAAAAAATATATAGTAGAAGCACATGTGAAATATTAAGAACTGAATCCACATATTGCGCCAATACGATAACGATTGCATCCATCTCGATTTTCTTATCGAATTTAACCTGTACTATTTATTTATTTGAAATATTTATTGCTACATTTATTTATTTTGTAATATTTTTACATTCATATATAATGAGATGTTTACTGTTTTTTAAAAGGGGGGGGGGAAAAGGAGTGTTAAAAATGTCTATAAGTAGTAGAGGCAGTCTTAGGACTATTGAGAACTTCAGCCATGTGTTGGGAGTCACGGAGGGTTTTTCAAAATTTTGAGGGTCCGCGAGGTCAGACTGATACATAAAG
>BMAV01026836.1:164332-374346 GCA_019973955.1 Trichonephila inaurata madagascariensis
CCCCCCCCTCCTCAAAGGTCTCTCATTTAATGTTAAAGGTTTACCTCTTATATACACTCTTAAAGACCTCGTGGAAAAATTGAAAGATGTTTCATTCTACATTAGATCATTAAATTATTTCCAATAAAAATATTCGCTAGAACCTGCATTTCGAGCAAGAATATTAATACAGTTTTTTTAAATATTTTTGTAACTACTTAGCCATTATTGAAACGTAACATTTTCAAAAAATATATAGTAGAAACACATGTGAAAGATTAAGAACTGAATTCACATATTTTGCCAATACGATAGCGACTGCATCCATCTTGATTTTCTAATCGAATTTCGCCTGTACTATTTATTTATTTGAAATATTTATTACTACATTTATTTATTTTGTAATATTTATAGATTCATATATAACAGTAGCGCACACAGGAATTTTGCAAGGGGGAGGGTTCCGGGGTTGAAAGTTCACCAATCTTGTATCAGGCTCCTTTTGATTTTGTCCATTTTCGGGAACAAAACACAGTAAAAAACTAATTATTGAATAAACAATTAGCATTAATTAATAAAATTAATCATTAATAACAAATACTTAATTAAATTTTACGTACTATATACTTAGAATTATAATCAATCGGAAAAAATCAAGGGTTAAGGGTGGGTCTGGACCCCCAGGACCCCCCCTTGTGTGCGCCACTGATATATGATGAGATGTTTACTGTTTTCTAAAAAGGGGGGGGGAAGGAATGTTAAAATTGTCTGTATAAGTAGTAGAGGCAGTCATAGGACTATTGAGGATTCCAGCCATGTGTTGGGAGTCAGGGAGGGTTGTTCAAAATTTTGAAGGTCCGCGATGTCAGGCTGATACATAAAGAGGTGGGGTGGGGGACTGCGACGATTGAAAGTTTAAGAACCGCTGTGTAACGAGCTCATCGCGTTTTCTAATAAAATCTCCTCTTGGGTTCTTTGGGCCGAAAAAGACAAATTCTTTCCAATCAAATCCAGAAGCGAAGTGTGAGTATGCAAATTAGAAACCTTTTAAATAGCAGAAATTTAGCGTAAGCGGATGACCTATTGGGAAGTGATTGTGCTAGTCTGGTTTAAGCGCGTGAACTGAAGGAAGAGAAGAAAGCCGTCGTTGAGTGTGAAGCTATCCGTGACAGAACGATCAAGTCAAGGTGGATCCAATTCCACGCGAGTTATGTTAATATATGTTATCATTGTTAGTGTTTAAGTTAATATCTTAATAGAGACATTTTAAGATCATGGTAACGCCTGGTTCTTCATTCAATCCCACACCCCTAGGTCACGAGGATAACTTAGGAGTAAGGTATCACCCTCAGATGAATACTTCACAGCTGTTTTGGATGATGTTTTAAAGTTTTTTTTAATTAGAAATACGCTTTTAAAACACCACTATTTCACAAAAATGATTTTCTAATCAAGATTTCTCGTTATGCTAATTATAGTTCGAGAACATTAGTTTATGCAGTTTGTGAAGAGATGGTTGTGTGCCATTAGTTTATAAACTATTTAAAAAGAATTTTAATGCTGGACTGTGTAATGATTATCACTAAAAAAAAATTTTTTTTTGTGTGTTATTTTATTATTTTTTCAGGAAAGATTATTTTTATTGCTCAAATTAAATTTAATTTTATTAAAAAAAATGGAGAATTAACTTTATCTAGATTATATTAAATGTAATATATATTTAATCAAGCAAACAACTTAAAATAACATAAATATTATCTATTAAACAGTCTCAGTTACTACGACAATTGCCATACACACAACTACTATAAAAATTTTTTTGAAAATATTCTTACAGATATAAATAAAGTGTGTCTGAATATCATTTAAATAGATTGTACATTAAAGGAAATACATTTTTATTTAACTCTTGAAGATTGTAACTTATGATTGAAAAATATAAATGCATTTATCTGTATAAATTTTAACTGTTTTGAAATTTTCTAATCTTTTTACGTTAAAGATTAGTTTTCCTCAAAATCATTATTTGATGGATCAAAATCATTCTTTAGAATTTCCATATTTATTTTAAATTCGCTTTTTTTTCTCTCACTTCTTGTTAATGAAATATTAAGCTGAAAGAAAACAAATTTAATCAAGAGGAATATTTATTAAGAAAGGAAAGAGATTATTTTCTTAATTTATAAATGATTACTTCCGATATTTATATTAAATGCTTTTTTTTCCTCTTAAACCTTCTAGTGATGAATAAAATATCAGTTTACTAATGTTGAAAAAAAAGTTTTTCTGTATCGTTTCGGATAATTAAATTCATGAAAGAAATAAAGGTTTTGTTTTGTCCGTAAACCTTAGTAAAAAATGTTAGGTTTTATATGAAAGAAAATAATTTTTTCCCTTAATTAGAGAAAAACTTTTGTGATGGTATTTATAATCATTACCACACGAAGGATAGAGAACGCTAGTAATTAACTTTCTGGATGTAATTAGCAAAATTATTTTTTGAATAGGATAAAAAAATGTATATTTACATGTTTTTAGAAAAGAGTTTAATTTTATTTTGAATTAACTATTACTTAAAGCCGCATATAAGTATTATCTTTGTTAAAAAAGTTATTTTAAAATTAATTAACTTTTCATTTACAGATTTTGATATTTTCCCCTGATATGTAAATAGTATATAGAGCATTAGATATTATATAGTTTTACAAAAGTATATAAAAAGTTATCTTAACTTTTTTTGGATGAATATTTTATTTGCCTTTGTTTTTATTTTATTTGTCTCTAATGACTTTAATCTTTGTGCTTTTAAATTTTTAAAAAGTGCTATTAGTAAAATGCAATTGTTTAGTTATAGTTAATTTTGAATTTGAAAGAAGGTAAAGTGTACAAAATCTGAAAAAAAAAAAAAAACAGATGAAAAAGATAAGGGTTGTTATATTTCGAGATTATGAGCGCGTTTTTTGTTTCCAAATAATAAAACTAAGTTAACCTATTTTTCTTTTAAATATATGACAACATTTTGAAAATTATCGTTTGATAAGTACAAGGATATACTTGCGAGATTATTTTTGTATTCAAAAAGCAAACCAGATTCGTCTTTCCGTGTTACTAAAAAAAAAAAAAAAAACTTGTATTTAATATTACAGAGAAAGAATACATTTTTAATTTATTACTAAACACGCAATGGCATTTTAATTATGGTCTCAATACTGGCGATGCTCAAATCGATCATAAGTTCGAGTCTTGTTCAACTAAGCACCTTCGGGAGGTATAGTAAAAACTGCTGCTAATAAATAGAGAATATAGACTTTTCAATACTTGGGATATCTTGCGACGGTCCTTCTGATTTTGACCACGGTTAAGTGAGGAGGGCGATACTTGAGCTGGTCACCTTCCAAACTTTTACCCTACGTGAGGACTTTGAGTTCGATGGATTTAACTTATATCAGTCCTTTATTCCCAACCATGATTAGTCGATTACCGTTATTTTGATCCTCGAAGTCTGATCTTCTGAGAGGAAGATTGAGACCGTGGTAGCCTAGTGGTCATGAGTTCAAACCTGTGTCATTGAAAACCCATCGTATAGAGAACTAATGCTCGTTTTATGTGTTGTGGTTCAAAGTCTACCCGTTGGAGTGGTGTGCAAGTTCAAAGGGTATGTGTGTGTGTATCATGTGTCGTTTTTATCACATGGCCGTGGTTCAAAATTATGAAGTTCGTCCCCAATAGTCCTCTTGTTCCTTTTAGTGTCACTGTAAGGGGGCCGGCACATGAATTTTTGAAAAATTATCGATTTTGACTTCTTTACATTTTTTAAAAGTTCAAACATTTCTGCTTAAAATGATATTTGATATATAGAAATGCGATAATTAGATGTTTTTTTTATTTATTTTTTAAAAGTAAGCCACTCTCATTGACAAATTACAAATTTTTACTTTAAAGCCTGTTTTCTCAAAATGTAATATTTTTCTCTTTATGTACCATTTTTTCACAAAAATTAATTAATGCAGGATCCTCAAAAATTCAGTGAGCATACTTTCAACATGTTTACACATTTTAATGGAGGGAATAATATATAGCTAGCTAACTATTTTAGATAATGTATTTTTAAACTAAATTTTAAAGAAAAAAATTTGGCATTTTTAAAAAAAATTCATGATTATTTTAATTTTTAACAGAAAGACAAAACCCTCCATTCAAGTCTTATTGATAGTACATATAACCTACTGTAAAAATGTCAGCTATTAGTTGCTAGAAATTTCTGAGAAAAAGGTACATAGACTTACATAATTTAACATGGGCTCCTATGGAAGTGCCGGACCCTCTTAATAAACATTCACTCACTCCCTCATTCACTGAGAGGAATATGTCACCTGAAATGTCTTCGTCACTTGCCTCTGGACCAGATTACGAAATACATCTTTAATTACCTTCGTTTACCTTCTAATGCATCATTAGTTTGCATTATCTTCCGTTTTGACTGCAATAGTTCGAAATTGGAAATAGTTGCTTAATATTATAATGAATGTTAAATGCAGCGCACAAATAAGGAATCGATCGACTAAGAACGAGTAAAGAAAGCCCTGACATCACCTCCTAGATTATTGAACTCGGGAATAGTGTTGTTAACCCATAAGGAGTGTGGAAAATTACTGAATTTTTTCGTTATTACATGTTTATTGAAAATACAATCGAACCTCTATATTGCGAATTTTTCTATATAGCTAACTTTTTTCTGGAACCAAGAACATTTCACGATTTTCTTCATAAAACAACCTCCCTACAGCGAAGTGAATTTTCTATATAACGAACTTTTTTCTTGTGACACAATTTTTTTCTCTCTATTTTTAAAGTATTTCTGGACTTTCGTATGATGAAGTGATGAAATTGCTTGCAATAATTTAACGTGGATTACAGTGTGAAGGAAATACGCCTGTTTGGGGCATTACAAAGATGCGAGGCGTATTAAGAGAGTAAACATTCTTTCAAACTGAAAATTCAAACAAAATTAATAGACTTTACCAGTTATTAAATGATACATCTTCTAATATATGCTTTAAGTTATCACAAAAAATGTATGTTTAAAATTACTTGTAGGCTTTAAATTATAGAAAATGTCCTTACAATTCATTAATTTTAATATAAAATTATTTTCTTAATGCTGAAAATACATTGTATTCCTTGATATTCTTTTTTCTTGTTCCCCTTGCAGTTTTTCTTTCTTTTTTTGATGAGTAGAAATATAGAAAATAAATAGATACTAAAATTTATAAAAAGGTGTGAATAATTACTTTTTTATAATTCTATATAGTGTTTATGAATTTAAAATTTGTTTATGTGTTTCATAAAGTATATTGAAAGATGAAACTCTATATAACGAATTTTCCATATAACGAACTTTTTTCCTGGATTTCGTGACTTCGTTATATAGAGGTCCGACTGTGCTATAAAATTATATAACTTATATCAAATTTAGCTTATGAACGACAATCATTTTTAAAAGATGCTGCCCGCGGTATCTTCCGTTTCCGAGCAAAAATAATTACCTGCTTCAGAACTGCACCGATAAATAACTATGATATAACTTAGCTGGTAAAAATTATTATGAAAATATATGTTAAGTAATCGAAATCGAAATAATATTTTCAAATAAAATATATTCAGCAAAATTTCTTTTATAATCTAATCGCAAAAAAAATTATGATAGTTTATTTTCAAATCAAATAATAGTTTTATTTCTGCAGATAGATTTGAAATTTATTGTTAGAATATAAAAGTTCTTATTTTCGATACGGAAGAACTAAATAATATTACACTCTAAAATTGTTGTTTTAAATCTATATCCGATTTTAAGCACTATAGAAATATTCGTTGTATATCAAAGACACTATGTACTGAAGATCCGTAAACATTAATATATAGAAATTCTAAGAACTGTATTTTTCATTGTAAGAACTGTTCAATGTATTTTTCAGAGCTTTTGGAATAGCTTTTATTTATTTATTCTGATTTTTTTACATTTCATTCTGTCCGCTGTTGAACTCTCTTTTCTATTTCCCTTCTACAAATAGTAATTTTCGATGCTTTAGATTTTTCTTTTCAAATATATCTACGTTATTTTTGTCCCAGTGCGACCGAATTCGTATTCTGTGTTCTATTTGTTGTCAGTGTATTGGAAAGCAACACGTAACACTCCAGTTTATGTACACTTTTTTTTTATCTTCTTTTTGTCACTTTTATAACCTAGAAAATGGACTTTTTGAGAAAAGAGGTTTAAAAAAAAAAATTTGCAGAATGGAATTTCTTTGGGGAATTGTGTTTTTGATGTGAAAAAAATGTTATTTCATTTTTATGATTCTATGAAATGTAAATGATTTATTCATATTCTGAACATGATACCGAAATTATTGTTGTTACATTTTTTGCTGTTATAGAAATTGGTATTTATGTTAATAGTACATAAAATAAAATTGCATTGAAAACAATTTGTTTTTTTCTACTTTTTTTAAAAATCCTTGTTGGTTTTTATGATTGTGTGCTCTATATCAAATGAAATTTTGTCTTTGAATTGTTTTACAGATGGCTGAAGATGTTTTAATATTTAATATCATTAGATGTTGTTAGACATTGCTTCCTTTTGCTTTTGGATTATTTTTATTGATTTACAATTTGTATACTGATATTTTTCTCGCAATAATTGAATGAGTTAATAATTATTAAACTCGCAAAAATTTGAGATTTGAATTCAGTTGGAATATACACACTGTAGAGCAGGGGTACTAAACCTTTTTTTTCTGCTGGGCCGCATACATATGTCAGCTATTTCACGCGGCCCGCATGCATTTGTTAGTTATTTCCCACGGACCGCAACATAAGGATAAATGGGAGAAGGGGATGGAGAAATGCTTTAAGACCAAGATAACATTCGAAATTTTAAATGGAAAATTGATCAAAATATTACGACTCCTGTTTTGCTTTTTTTTAATTATTACTTTTTATATTTTTTATTTTTGTCTCTACACTAAATATTAACACTAAATTAGAAACATTTAAGAAACATTCCTCCAATAACATAAGAAACTTCATAGGATATGTGTTTGTTACCCGCTGTGATATTATCACTGATAACACTTTGTTGCTGTTGCAAAGATAATTCAAGAAACCATTTTTATCACCTCTTGAAAGAAATCATCGAGGAAAGTGCCATTGAATGATTCCTGTTTATTGGTATTTTTTAAATACAGCACTTTCGTGACAAATAAAACAATTACTGATCTATGTTTGTTTTTCACTACAAAATAGTGAACTTCCCAATCGCCTTAAATCGATATATTTTCTTCGAAAGTTTTTCGCTTGCAAAATATGAAGGATAGTTAAAAATTAGTACCACCCATAAAATTGCCGCTATTTCACTGTTGCCTGTTATAGCTAACCATAACCGTTCCAAATATATAGAAAGAGAATATCAATTCGTACCCGTACAACACCGACAGCCAAAAGCCAAATTGATATATTTGATTTCTTGCGAAAGAATTTCCTACCAAGTTTTTAATAATATGTTCTTAAATAAGTGAATTTCACAGAGCAATGGGCCCTAACCGGGCCACTTAAAAATGCTCGGTGGGCCGCAGGTTGAGTATCGCTGCTGTAGAGTCTCGAAAGCTTGGCAGTCGATTACCTGCCAGTCCGGGTAACTCGACCCCACGTGCAGACCGATGCAGAAATTATTGCCGCCGTCACAGTTATTGAAAAAATGCCGGAAAATCATAAAGACATCTTACAAACTCCTAAGATATCAATATAGTGAGGGACTAAAGGCTGTCGAAACCGCGCTTCAGTATTTTGAACTACAAGGTGCGTCGGTAATGCATTTACTGCTCCTTCGTCATTTTCGTGATGAAGTAATAAAACGCAGAGTGCAGTACTGAAGAGACAACAGGATATTACTCATTTCTTTACGAAAAAGTAGCCAGTTATTCAGAGTCGGCTATTTAATTTTCATTAGATGCCTTCATAAAGTATTTTCTGAGTTGTGCTGATCAGGTAAATTACTGTGTACTATGTATTCATTAACTTTCATGTTGTAAATGCTTTATGCCTTCATTAAGTACGCCCTTTTCCTTTGCTTAAGGCATCCGACTACGTTCGGAACCATGATTTTAAAAAAGCGCATAAATGGATAAATTTCATGATATTTAGTGACACTTAGATTAGAATACATGTATACAATTGTTTTAAGGACATTATGACAAAAAAAATCTATTTAAATACAATATTTTGGCAAAAAATGAACTTAGAATAACCTTTTTTCCAAATGTTCTCCTTTTGTAAAAAATGCTTCTATTGTATTAATGTTTTACTTGTATTCAGCTCAGACCTCTGTACAGAGGCTCAACTATGATTTTTGAAAAATTCAAATTATTTTCAGAGTTACAACCATTTGAAATAATTATCGGCATATTTTCTTAAAATATCTCCCTTCTGTTTTCGTAAAACATGGATAAACCGACTTCCGAGTTATGCATTTCAAAAATTCTAGTTGAGCCTCTGTAGAGAGGTCTGAGCTGAATACAGGCAAAATATTAATACAATAGAAGCATTTTTTACAAAAGGAGAACATTTGGAAAAAAGGTTATTCTAAGTTAATTTTTTGCCAAAATAGTGTATTTAAATAATATTTTTGTCATAATGTCCTTAAAACAATTGTATACATGTATTCTAATCTAAGTGACACTAAATATCATAAATATTATCCATTTACGCGCTTTTGCAAAATCACGGTTCCGAACGTAGTCGGATACCTTAAGGGTATTTGGGGATTTTATTTTCTGTTCTATTGTCAAACAAATAATACATACAAGGGCTCACCAAGCAGGATTTAGTTGACGATCCCTTGCTGGTGTTGGATTTTTTGAGAGTGTACGACGTCTAGACCTGGTCTAGCACTGCCGGCCATTGGGGACGCGCAACAACAACAAAAGTGCAATATAATATTTTCTGAGGAAACACTCGTTCTTATTCTTTTTTAACCCCATTGTCGATACCCTGGTATTTTCGTAAACTCGACCAATCTTCAGTCAACATTTGGCCGAGGTTTTGGAACTCTATTGTATATATATTGTATCTCATCTCACAAAAAAGGTTTTATATGCGCAACATCGTATAATAATATATGAAGACTGAAGGAATAAAGACTGCATGTATAATATTTTATAACTATGGGGGTGCTTAGTATTAACAGTACATGTTTTTGCTTAATATAAAATATAATTTTTTTTATCGCGTAGTCTTATTCTTTTTTGCAAAAATTTGAAAATAAGCGAGCCAGTGAAAATGTTTGCCTCAAACAGTTTTTGCAGGAATTTTTACATAAAAACAAATATTGGTATATAAGTATAATACAGGTAAATATTAGGTCTTTGAATTTTCTCGAAAATGTGTCATTTTCCGTTTCAAAAATATGCTGTTACTTAGAGAATTTCAAAATAAAAGCTTTAATTTACTTCTCATTTTTTAAGATAGTTGCCATCAGTCAGAATCAAAAATATTAAAAGATTTAGCATATTTATTTAACAGTGCTTTTACTAAAATTGCATTTTAAAGAATATTAAAATGTTTTTTTTAATTAATAATATTAAAAACTGTAGCTCCCCAAATATTTTAATACAATTTTTTTCCTTTCATATTTTTAATATATTTCCATTAATGAAATAAAATATGTGTATAAATAAAAATAATATAAAACTTGCAATACGTTATTCTCTGCCAGGAAAAGATGGATGAATAATATTTCATTACATTGTATGAATAATTGTTGCGAGATTGTTTGAAAATAGTCTACTATTAAAAAATCTTTATGTAAGAAAATATTTATTGTTCTGTTAATATTTATGTCGTTGGTTTAAATATTCATTTATTCTACATTTTCTGTTATGAAATATTTTCTTTTAAAAGTAAAGTAAAATTATAAATTAATCACAATCAACATTAATTACTACTAAACGATATTCATCGTTATTATCATTTCTATTTAATCATTTTAATTGCACTGTATTAATATGTCAGAATTGTCTTACAATTGTTTGGTGCAAAAACATTTATTTATAAAATATCTGAATACACGTCAAAATTACTAAGCTGATATGATTATCTCTAAAAAAACCCCATTTCCGACTAAGTTATTTAAGCTTCACTGTGTTACTTTGTTGCAGTACTTATTTGGACTTAGAGTTTTCTTTTTTGTTTATTTAACAGATTTTGTGACAAAATACGAGTGCACTTAAATCCTCCTGATCGGTATTTATTTAGTTCCACCCTTCCAATTCCCATCAAATGTTTCTGTCTAAACTAGGTCAGGGACCTGATAAACATTGCGTCATTTTTTAATTCCCTTTCTTGAGATGGCTTTGAAAAAAAATATTCAAATCACAATGAAAGAGTTTAAATGCGTTGAAATTCCGGATTTCCTAAAGAGTAATGTATAGTATTATTTTAGTAATGTACACAGAATAATGTGTAGTTTGGCTTGACAAATCAGTTCCAAGCCATTGTAATTAAAACAATAACCAAATCAGTTTTAATAGATATATTTTATACATAGCCGCTTTCTAAATATGACGTCTTTTCCAGTTGTAGAAATGACCTATACTTTCAAAAAGACTGAAACACGAGGGCCGTTGTAAAAATTTAATATTGATGTATAGTGAGTGGGACTTGTTATACAACGCATTTTTGAAGTCTGTTATGTATGACAAAAAATTTGTTTTTATATTTTCAAAATATTCGTTGCTGTTGTTTAAAGGTTATAGACATTGGGGGGGGGATGGAAATGGAAAAGTCTTATTTATTTTTTCCAATGGGCTAAATTTATGTGACGTCTTAGTCACATGATAACGACAATCACATGTGTTTCCACGGTTTATCAGTTCATGCGCTTTGTTGTTGCTAATGTGTTTTCTTTTTGCGGAAACATTTTTGTAAATGGTACATATTTGTCAGCAATAATAATCTTAAAAGGTAAACAAAATGCACTCGATTTAAATATATACGTGAAATATGAGAATGTTTTTTAAAAATTTTAAATTTTGTTCAAATCAATGGGGCACACGTGATTGTATTTATTATGGGACCCATTGACCCATAATCTTGAATTTTATTATTATTTTTTCATTTAAAATCTATTATGATTATCAGTTAATTCAAAATAGAACAACAATAAAATGGAATACTCATTTTAAATATAGATACAATGATTTTTTTTCTTTACAGCTGTGCAACTGTTTATGTCGGTATTAGTGTCTCAGCCTGCCAATACTGAAATAATCAATTCTTTTCTTTTTATTATTTCTGATTATTGCATCAATTCTTAATAATTTATTTCGTGACATGAGAAAAATAAATAATAATAATAATCAAACATCTAATATATAAACGTACATGATGGTTTTTTTTAAATCTTTTCTTCCAAGTTTTCTGAAGACATTTTTTCAATTTATGACCGTTCCCAACGATCAACGATTTATTTTTGGCAGTTCCATGACCATTGTTCGATTGAAGCTTAATTACATTTGAAAAAGAATCTCCCTTTGTTTATTTACGTGTAGGTTCAGATGAAACGCTATTTTTATATATTTATGTCATCTACTTGTCATTGTTTATTAAAAAATATTTAATTTCCTTCGAAACAGAAAAGTGTTTATTTTTATTTTTTTCTTTTGCGTGACAATATATTTTTTTTAAGAGACACGGATGAAAATTTTATTGAAGAAATCGATGTTTTTTAGAAGTTTAAAGGATTACACTGGTGATTTAATTTGTCTTAGGTTATAGTTTCTAAATGGCTTAATAACTGTTTAGTTATTGTAAGTTGTAAGTTTGTAAGCAAGTTGTTTTTATCCTATTAAATAATTTAGAAATTTTCAAGACTTACAAAATCATTACCTTGGTGTGTTGAACTTTGGAGAATAAAGTAACGCGCACATTTTCAATGCCAATAGCTAATTTAACTTCTGTAAAGCTACGTTACCTTTAACTAAAATGTGTTTATTTCATGATTAGCTGCTGTTTACTGATTTTCTAGTTATGTAAATATAAGAGACGAATGTACAATAATATTTGAACACTCATTTATGTTTTAGCTTCTAATTAATCTTTTGTGTATTTGAATTAGTAAAAAGAATTAATGGATTAAAGTTCAGTTCGATGGCCTTTGTTTGAATTCATTATTTATAAGTTTTGGCTCCTAAGGATCAGTGAATTTCTAACTGTGATACGCATAACCTTGAATATTCTCAGAAGTCTTTTAAGGTCATGAATAATTCCGAAAAGAAAAGGAAATACACTCAGATGCACAGTGTCTATGTATTTAATTTATTGTAAAATCTTACTTTGGAATGCATCAACGTAGGGAATGGGACTCTAATCAAGGGATATGACAACAAAGAAATTTGTGAGAACTTAACTGAATTTGTAAGACATTAGATACCAACAATATACCCTTTCAGGAATAAACCCCGTCTGATATTAAGCGTAATTTGAAGACTTCGAAGCATATATTATTAAGGTGACCAATCCTCCTCCTTTAGGGAGGACATTCCTCTTTTGGTAGGCTCTGTTCTTACTCAAGAAGTGTCCTCCCAACTGTCCTCCTTTTCAATATTTCATAACTAATTTGTTTATCTCTGTATTATTTAAGGACTTAAACACTGATAAATTACAACAATGGGAAAACCAACATATTGAAATTGATAAAAGATGGGTGGAAATTTTTAACCATTTTGAAAATTAACACATTCCATATGAAAATTTAGTTATTCTTGTTGAACTTATGTTGTGTTGCCCTGGAACTAATAATGCATCTGTTGAAAGAGTTTTTTTCAATTGGCAATGATTTTTGGACAAGTGAGAAATCAAGATTGAATGTTGATACATCAGCTGCAGCACTTACCGTAAAATTCAATATGAAGAATAAATTTCTTACTCCGATATTTCCAGTATTTTGTTAGAAAATGATATATTGACAAAAAAAAAAAAAAAAAAAACAATCATTCAATGAAAAAACATTCCTTTAATTAAATAATTAAAAGGGATGTAAACATAATTGTTGTATTTTTGTTCATATTAATAAAGTGTTTCATTTATTTGCGATTTATACTTTTTTCTTAAACTTTTTGTCCTCCTTTTCATTGTAAAAAAAATTGGTCACCTTAATATCAGGCTTAAATATTACCTCTTTTTAAGTTTGAACTTTTTTCCGAATATCCAGGAGGAGTTTTAATCTCTACAATTTCAAACGATAATCTGCTGAAACAAACTTGACAGTTAATTAATTTTGATTATAAGTTCTCTTGTGTCCATGGCAATTGAGTGGTTAGAGAATCCAGTTTGTAACTGGCGATGTTTCAATCAAGCTACATGTTTAAATCCTAATTCTATCCGTCGTGTAGAGGGACTGATGCACGGTAAATCTATTGAGTTTCTACATAATTCTCGGGTTGGTATAGTGTAGATATGAAGAGTAGGTGTAAGATAACATGTCAATCTCCTCATTTTACCATAGATCAAAATTACTAAACGTATTGCCTTTCGATAGGGGGCCTTGGTGTTGGATAGAAATAGATAACCAGAAGCGCTTCACTTCAATAAGTCTTCTTAAGATTGTTTCTAATTTGTTTATCTTCAGTATATTACGTCAGTATCTTTAATTAATAGATTAAAAATAAAACAAGTAATATAAAAAAAAATTTCAAGTCAATTCCTACTTAGATCAACAAAGAAAAATTTTATTTTAGCTACTTTTTATTAAATAGTTACAATTAATATAAATATGTATACACATATGACAGAATCACAACATTAATTAATTTTTATTCATTATCATTAAAGTATCGTGTTGTCATCCAAAACAATCGTGTGTATAAAATTTCAGTTCAATTGAATGCTTTAAAACGTGAGAATAAAACCTTTTCTAGTTTTGACACAAGTCGCCAAAAGGGTCGCTAAGTCGCCAAAAATGATGCCAACGTGGCTGTATTTGTAATTCTTTAAATAATTAGTTTTAATCAATTATTTTTTATTAATTATAATTAAATTATTGTATTGTCATCCAAAATAATCATGCATATAAAATTTCAGTTCAATTGAGCGCATTAAAATATATTTTATTAACGATTGAAAATTCCACCAAGGTAAATAAATAAATAGAAAGTGTGAACTAATAGTAGGAATTGGAAAAAAAAAAACTCTTTTAAAAACAAGCTTTTATTTAAATGCGCTAAAAATAATAAACTTTTCCTTTCTAACTTTTTTTACTTTATCAACTTATAACGTCACTACACAATTTATATGATAAAAAAGCTTGTCGCGAGATTTAAGTACACGCGCGCGCGCGTATTTACTTAGTTTGAAAATTTTAAAAATTAGAATCAATCAGATCAAGTTATTGAATTTATTTATTTATCTACGCAGGTAAATCTCGCTACAAGCTTTTATATCATATTAATTGTGTAATGACGTTATAAGTTGATAGTAAAAAAAGTTTGAAAGGAAAAGTTTATTTTATTCTTTTTAGCGCATTTAAATAAAAGATTGTTTTTAAAAAGTTTTTTACTTTTAATTTATTTTTTACTTTTTAGTTATCGCTGGACAGGTTTCTCAGTCTGTTCTTCTCATGCAACGCATCATTGTTGCAAGGTCGTTTGCCGGTTAACTGCGAACAGTCTAGATCTTCAATAAGGAAACCTTCTAATGATTTTACCCTACTTAAGGCCGCGTATGCTTGACCAGCAGCGAAGAGCTTCGAGCCTAAGTATGCAGCGGCATGTTCGACATGGTCGTACCTTGCATTTTGTGTTTTCGTCGCTAAATCCTTGGCTTTTTGTAAAATCGCGTTTTTTATTAGTTTTTTTTTTTTGAGGGCTTAGTTTTTAATGCTTTTACGCCTCTCACATCAATTGCAAACAACGGTCATTTTTAAGCAAAACATGTAAGAAAAATACTGCAAAAATGAATTCTCGCAAAAAGGATATTAGACGAAAAACACAATTTTTTTAAATCCTTAATTTTTAAGGAATTTTTTCAATATTCGTACAGATCTTGGATAATATTGTTCTATACACGAAAAAAAAGTTTCTTGAGTTTATCTTCATAAATGACGAAGTTATTAAATGTTTAATTAAAATATTTTGAGTATTTTTTGAAAAATCGTAAAAAAAAGTTTTCAGCATTTATTTTTTTAAATAACTGATTCTAAAAGAGTAAAGCATGAGCTGTTTTAGTACGGAATAACGATTCATTTAAACGAAAAGAAATTCATACGCAACAATTTAGAAATCATTTTTATAAAAACGCATAGATTTTGTCTCATTTAAAAAAAAAGTAAAAAATACCAAAAAAAAAAAAAAAAAAATGTTTGTAAAAAAACTTAAACCATATCGTGGCGAAATAAATGACCTCTGTAATTATTTTTTGTCTGAGTTTCATAGAAAAAAAATTAGACCGCTGTTTTAAAACCGTCAAACTCAAAAAAAAAATTTTTTTTTTATCGTCCTTTATTTTTCGTTGCCGATCACTGTGGAAAAAACAGCCTACAGGGGTAAAACAATTATGCGTTTTAAGGTTTTTAATTAATATCTTTTTAACTAATTGCAATATTGAAATATAAATGGTCAAAACTTGCATTGTCATCCAAACTAAACTTGTGAACAAAATTTCAGCTCAATCTGTTGAAGATATCAGCTTCAAAATTGAGTTGCAATATTCCACCCGAACAAATTACATACATTGCAAGTTAAATAAAAAGCTTGTAAAAAGTACAAGAAGTACGGAAGTCTCTACTTCCGTATTTTCTTGAGGATCGATCCCGAATTATCCCCGTTACCGAGTGACTAAGGCGGTGTGCTTCGTTATGCCATAGAACAGAGTTTCTTAAACTTTCGATTCTCGCGGCCCCCCCTTATGTATCAACCTGACATTGCGGAACCCCGAGATTTTGAACACCCCTCCCTGCCTTAATATTCTTGATCGAAATACATGTTCTAGTAGAGTTTTTTCATTGGGACAATTTAGTGATCTAGTCTACGATGGAACACTTTCAATTTTTCCACGAGGCCTTTTAGAATCTGCAATAGACGGAAATCTGAATGTTATGTGGGAAACCCTGCGGTTCTCCCTAGAAAAACGATGGGGCCCGCGGATTACAGTTTAAGAATCGCTACGATAGATTCGTTCCCTGATTTTATTGAAATGTGATATCTCTTACACTTTTTCTGCTTTCAACTTCTTCCCAAATTCACACACACATTACTTGGAAACATTGTCAAATGCTGTGATCTACATACACAAGCGCTGGCACCCCTCTCTTCTGCCATGCCAACTTACGGACTTAAGAAGTCCAACAGATTAGGCATGCATCAGCCCCGCTACACGATTATTTTTGAAAATACAAGCTCCAAATCCGTTACTCTTTTTGTTTATGAATATGCTGCTTTGCTAACTTAATTGCCTTGTCTGAATCGTAACGTTGAACAATAAGAACTGGCGCTCGTCAACCTCAGCTAGTCGTCAAAATTCGATATAAGGATAAGGTACAGAAACTCGGATATCCTTATTCCCCGGCTACTGCTCAAAAGTCCCCCTCTAATAGCCTTCTTGCCACAATGCTTATATGAATTCGTATCAACATTTACTGATCAATGTAATCGATCGTTTCCGAAAGGAAATCGTGCAGCTTTATACTATGCGAATATATCAATCAAAATTTCTTACTGTGCCATAATACTGAGAAACATTTTTGTTACTTCTTCAAGTCCACTCAAATATAAACCACTGACGAAAACAATTGTTTTTATTAAAGAAGTTGTGACAGAAAAGGGTGAAGCCTGAATAGCAATGATTGATTATCATTGATTTTCCATTTATTAAACTTTCTTTTTGCCCCAATAGGAATTGTTTGTGATATAGATTTTTGCTTTCCAAGTGAAACTGTTTACTACAAAGTTTTCTTCATATAATATCTTTTTATATGAGTTTTATTTAAATATGTTAAAAATAAGCACTCATATCTCGTTCTATTTTTTAAAAATAAATTCAATATAATAACATCTTGAAAGGACTATGTTAGCTTTTAATATCTTTTAAAAATAAATTATAATTGTCTTTAAAGTTTTCCGTTGACTAAAGGGTTTTAAGTCATTTTAGTTTTTTTTATATATTTTACTCGAAAAATAACTGAGAGTTATTTTGTAGCAAATAATGTGAATTGTTTCATCTTCTTACTGTAATATTTATATTCAAATTTATATATTAATGAATGTTTTATCTTCATATAGTACTAAGAGATTTATCTCCTTTTCTCTCCCGGCCCCGCACACTATTTGAATGCTAAGAAATTTACTATGTTTTATCGGTCTGATTCTGTTACTCTGTTTTTTTTTTTTAAAAAAAAATTCATTTTCTATATTTAATTATCTCTTTAAATTCTTATTCCCTCACTTTCTTCTTTAATTATACAGTTCGACTTGCTGGCACTCGTAATACTCAATGATTTGTCGAGATTCTCTTTCAAACTTAAATGTAAAATAGTTAAACATTCTAGTCAGCTAATAATAGAAGCTCCTTTCGACATGAATGCATCCAAAAATTTGTTATTTCACACTCGGATTTCTTTGCTACAATCTGATTGGGTAGGATCACCCCGACCACCCCAAACATGGAAATATTTTTCGTAGTTTTTTTCTTTTTCATCACACTTTAAACTCTCATTACACAAATAATTCTTATCTCACAAATGTAATTCTTAACTTGTATCAATCTACAACTTCTGTATTTTATTAAATAATTAAATTTTTTAAAAAAAGGTAACTTGAAAGCGTTTTAAAGTCGTTCAAAATCTTATGACGGGAGAAAAAGGTATGAAATAACCAAGTGCTCCCATACAACCCAATACCAGTACTACTTAATTTCAGTTAGGTATGTAAAGAAGATAAAACGTTGTTTATATTTACAAATAATAAAAAAACATGTTATTTTTACAAATCTATTTAAAGGAGCTTAAATTATCGCTTTCAAACACTAAATATTAAACAATGTTATTAAAGCAGTCGTTTTTGATTTGATTTAGAATGGCATACCTCTCCATGTACAAAGAAAGCTCCTTTTTTTTATCATGTAACCATATTGCACTCACATCTGACAAATATCCATTCCATTATCCGCTTTTCCTTATATCCCAGAGCACTGTCATCTTAATCTATTGCCCAAGGGGGGTGGTCGCACAAAGAAGATGGCGAAAAAGGAGCTTAGCTTGACAATATTTAATCAGCTTTGGATGCTACTGCCTCTGCTGCGTCTGCATCATCTTTTCTAGATTAGAAGACCAGCCGTAATCCTTTTCCCTTTTTCCTCAGCTTCAATTGAGATGTCATCCGCATTCTATGTTATTAGGGGAAGAGAGAGAATCTGTAGAGGATTCGCGCATGTGTTGTGGGATGTTTATTGTGCTTTTGTTTCTTTTTGCTGATTGGAGGAAGTTTTTTCCCTTACCTTTGAAGATGGATAAAAAAACCCTGTCTTGTTTGGTTTTAGTTTTTTGATAGCTTGTAGCTATTGTTTGAAAATTCTTTTTGAGTGGTAAATTTAATGTATGTTTTATCCATGTACAACGGGAAAAGTATAGCTATCTATCTATATATATATGTAGAATTTTTAGCCTTGATTTAAGGCATTTTGGTGTGAAAGTGATATTTTTTCATTTGTGGCAGTCTTGGCAAGAATTAGAAGACTTGGTATTTTTAGATGAATATTTGTTTTACATGAACATAAAATTACGCCACAAAACACAGCAAAGCGACTACACTCGAGCATAGGGCTGCGGTAGCTCAGTGGTCAAGGTATCGGATCATGGCACGCATGTCATGAGTTCGAGCTCAGCACCACTAAGGACCCGCCGTGTAGGGCAGCGATGCATGTTAAATCTATCGAGAAATCACGTTAAATCTATGTGGTGTGGTTGCTAGAAGAGGGTGGTGCCAGCTTAGGCGTCGTCCACGTCATTTCACCATGGTTCAAAATTTCGCGGTCCGTCGCCAAAAGCCCTCGTGTAACTGAACAGTGCGAAATTAATATTCTTACACTCGAGCATTTAGTACATTTCACAAAAAACTCATTGTTCTCTCCTGAGATCTTAAGCTTTTATAGTTTGGGTCAACCAGAAACTTAGAAACGTATGACTTTCAGTATTGACTTTTCTGATTGGTTCGAATACGCTGGTGATACAAATTTGCATCATCTTGTTTTAAAAACACCGATGCTTCAGCCTTTGGAAGATAAAGTTGTTATTATTTCCCATTAGGTGGGATAAATCTGAAAATGAATTTAGTTTTATTACCATAGGAACATAAAAATATAGTCTTAGTGATGGAAGCATTTTTTGGTGTAAGTGTAGATTTTTCAAAAAAATGTACTCTTTCTAACGTAATAACGTCAAGCGATACACTATGAAGGAGGTATCCGAATAGGATGGAAATCGTGAAATGATATATATGCATTGAAAAGGTAACGCTGAAAGTATCATAGGAATTGAATATTTTATTCAAAAAATACAGCTATAAGAGAAAAAAATCACTAATCCACTGGACCATCTCTGGCCCTAAAGTAAGCTGATATTCTGCTGGGCATAAATTCTTAAGAGTTGACAGATGTCCTCCTACGGGATTGCTGATTGTTCATGTTTCAATTTTCGAATTAGATCAGCTTTATCCTCGGTGATGGTTGAAGACATTTGCTGATCAGAGCCTCAACTTTTTTGTTGGAAAGATCACGCCAGATAAGGGAGTGTTAGAGCGGTATGAAGACGAGCAGCACAAAGACGTGCCTTGTGCAGGCGGGAATTATCCTGTTGAAATGAAAGTCCAGAGGTTAGTGAAGTAAAAGGTGACATAACAATGCGTAGAATCTCGTCGACATACCGTCGTGCTATAAAGATCTCCCGGATAACAAAAGGAGTTCAGCTATTAACGGAATAGCCATCTTCTTTCTACAATTTTTAATTATTGGGTTATGGAACAGAAGAATTCATGCCATACTCTGCGCTGGTTGCATCAGATCGAACTATCTCTTTGCCCTTGCGTTCTGTTGTCTTTCTAGTCAACCTGTATCTTGACTTTGTGTAGTGTCATGATTCACCTATTTTTGCCAACATCACGAAATGCTAACGTAGCTCCGTCTTAAATATTGAGCGACTCTGCAATTTGATAACTATTTTTTTTTAGTCAAATTGTAGATGTTTCCTCAATTGCTGACATTCTTATATTGCTTGCGAATCCATCTGCGAGGCATTGGCAGTCCTCGGGGATCGATGAAACTACATTTGCATTGAAATTGTGCCTTATAATAGGAATATCCTCTGTCTTATTCACCATCCAGATGTTCCATTGCAATGCACTGTAACTCAGCTTAGTCAGCCAATTGTCGCCTAAAGTTAATCGTTTGCATATTCTATCGTTAAATGTGTGCATACGTAATTGCGTTCGATTCAGATAAGTCTTTCTGGGTTCCTCGCTATTTATGTTTGTAGTGTACTTTTTACCATTGCTTATAAATTAAAACGCGGGTTCACATTACTGTTAAAAACTGTGTAAAATCACCATTAGTTTGTGGTTTCATTAAAGTCTATTATATATTTTAAATACTTTGTAAATGAGACATTTAGTGCTGCTTCTGGATAACAGTTTGAAATATGTTTTTATTGATAGTTGATGACGTAACAGATATTCTAATTTTTGGTCCTAAAGTTAAGTTTTATATTGGATTCTGAGTACTGTTAAATTCTCTAATAAGTGTAAATGATTGTAATTTAGTAATTGATCATTCATTTACTGTTGTAATAAATGATGGTTTCTCTATTGATACAGCTCGATTCAGTGGCGTAACTGAGAATATTAGGGCACCATGCGCAGTCAGGTTTTAGGTCCCAAACTAGACCTTACAAAGGAATAACTTGATGGAAAACCATAAGATAACATAGGCTTTGTGCCCCCTAGAATCCTAGGTTCCCCCGCGATGGGGGGGGGGTCTATGTTACGCCACTGGCTTGATTATGAGATAAGAATGAGACTGCAGCAGTCAATTTTGAATAGTTTTTCTGTTTGTATTGCATTAGCAAGAATACGTTCTGTTAAAAATTCTTCAAAATATTCTTTTGGATATAATCATATTGATGTTCATCAAAAATTCTTAAAAGCTCCAATACAGCGCCATTATCAACATATCGGAAGCATGACAATGAAAAAAAAAATCAGCCAAGATGCATACCCATTACAATTCATCTTAATATCATAGAGCAGCCGAATCATTCGTGAATAACTCGTTGCTGAAAACATTAAAAAGAAAAGGGGGAAAAATGTTAAGCTTCAAGGTTCAAAGAGAAAGTTCAATTTACGTGATATCAAAAACCCACTACGCCGTATCTCCTTGCAGTTTGATACCGACCGAACATCCTTGCTTATCCAACCTTGGATTTAAAAAGCAACGCCTTTAACGCCCGTTATAACACCGAAAGATCCCTCTCACTATTCTGCCGTTAAAGTAACTGTCTTGTAACTCCAAGAACGTTATTGTTTTATTGTATTTTTCCAAACATCCAACTCGATGATTACTCCTGCTCTTTTTATCCTTATTCCTTGTGTGCTTATCTTATTTTTTAAAATTTTTATCTTCAGATTTACACTGAATTTTCTGCAGAGCTCCTTTTATAAAATAAAGAAGATAAGAAACTAGAGAGTAAAAAAAATGTGAAAGAAAAGTGACGTTGTATCTGTTGTCACAAGAAAGCTCGAAGCTGCTTCTCTTGATTCTCCCGATGCGGACGAACTAAGACATTTCCATGACAATGACACTTATTTTTCCCTTTCGATACGGAGAATGGTTTTCCAAGAGCAAACGGAGTAGGGGGAAAAAAAGAGGGAAATCTTGGCTTGTCACGTTTCTTGATAAAAAGATGCGATGGAAAAGTGAAGTTGTATAAAACGCTCGCGACCTCGTTCAAAAGAGACTAGAAAGTTTTCTGTGTTGGGGAATGAGTTTTTTCCTTTAGAAGGATGGAGTTTTTTTCTCTCTTTTTTTTACCCCATTTAGAGTATTTTTTTTTTCTAGTTTTAAAGGGAAGAGATATAGAATGATGTTATTCCCTACTACTAGTATTTGCGTTGGTATAGATGCGCTTTCTGAGCGTTGGAAAATGGATATATGGTAACCATCTGCAATTCGAATGGCAGCCATTGCATGTTTTTGTGCGTGATTTCACTCCCAATATGGCATGAAGGCAATCTAAAATAAGTCAGATAAATAAGTTCCCTGAGTTAAGTCATAGAAAAAAAAAAAAAAAAAAAAAAAAAAAATTTTAATGAGGGAAGGGCTTTTTTTTTGTTTTTGTGGGAGACAGAAAAATAAGTTGGTATTCAAGTTATTCTTATATAGACGTGAGAATCATTACTGTGTGCTCTTTCTCATAAGAATTTCTCAAGTACTGAAATTTTTTAGTATTGCTTACACAAAAGGGAGTGTAAAACGATATAAGTGTTTCGATTGGTTAAGGCGTTAAGGTTATCGGTCAATGTTAAAGAATAGGACCCGAATTCAGAACATTTTTTCAGATATAAAAGAAATGAAAAATTAATATGATATTCTGGCTTCACTATCCTTTAGAGAGTAGCATTTTTTTATCATGCATCTCATTTTTAACCGAGTTGATCCATTTTTTCTGGTGTGAAATGTGTTTCGCGTTTTTTTTTCCTATACCGCAATGTTAAATGAGCTATTCCTGCACGTATTCAAAAGAGAAAAAGAGTTTTCATTTAATATTTTGAAATTTTTAAAAACACTCACAGATGTATAAATTATAATGTTCCAAATTTCCATGAAATTTGATGTATTTTTCTGTCAGAAAATATGCTTCGCGTTTATGTTCTCGTACTTTTGCCGGAAACAACCTTAAAACAGCGATTTTTAAACTTTTTAATCTGTTCCCTTGATTTTAACCAAAATTTTACATGCATCAAATGCATGTACCCTTTAAGACATCGGATCTTAAACTTTCGGTCGCCCCCCTTATGTCTCTGCCTAACATCGCCCTCCCCCCAAGATTTTGAACAACCCCCCGATCCCTAACTCATGGCTGAGTTATATAACTGTCTTAAAATTATGTCTTTAAAATTATTCTTGTCTCCAGGCAATTCGTATTGAATAAGGCATTCGTGAAAATTATTTTTACTAAATACTACTAATTTACTAATTAGTTCTATTTTTAATCTTTTTATTAAAAATTCTTAAACAATAAAACATTTGAATTTATTAGAATATTATAACCAATAAAGGCCCAGTGGTTGAGTGGTAGCGTATCGCACTTCCACACTACAGGTCCGGGTTCTATTCCCGGGCTGGGCAAGGTCGACTCAGCTTTTTAGCCCTACTGCAGTGGGTCAATAAATGAGTACCAGGACTTAAACACTAGGGGTCTTGCTTCAGACTGACCACCTGATCTGGACATCTGCTCATACCTCATACACTCAATGGTCACGTATACTGGGATGGGCACGAGTAGGCCTTGATCCTCATGAGTTGTTGAGTTAAAGATAGTTTTTATAAGGAAAATAGGACTAAAAGTACAAACACAAAATATAACTATCCTGTTGTGTATAACTTTCATAAATAAATATTACTCATATTTAAACAATTTATTTAAAATTGTACTGTGAAATTATATATTTTAACTTTATTTTATTGAATAGTATATTTCTTCATAAAGGAAGAGAAGCTGCATCTTTTCTCTGAAATACATTATTTTTAGATATAAAATACATCATAATCAAATTGATTTTCTTGTTTGATGGAACAAAAAATTCCCCCTAATAATTCTCAAAAACTTTCAACCATAAATCTTGGAAGATGTTGAAGAATGGCCTATCTACGCATTTGTAGCCTTTCGCGAGGAATAGTTTTGATAACAAGCTGGAAGTAACTCATTTTATGACATCTTCTGTTGCTGTGATTGAAAGTACTGTCATCCAGGACCGCATTACGAGGGGCTACACCCTCTGATAGAACACGATTCGGGAAATTGGATTCTTTGGACGCGATTACATGCGATTGTGGCGTGTGTGGTGTCAGATATCATTTATTTTTTGGTCATGGTCCAACACATTCTTTGAAATTTACATTGATTGAATTGGGATTGAGTCCAAATGAGAAGTGGAAGTTGCACATATGTTAAGAATGTTTTTTAAAGCTTGTTCATGAGCCAACAGAAGAATAGAAAAAAGGAATTTGAGATGAACTAGTTCTTAACTTTTGAGAAGCATTTAGATCAGCGAGGTTTATAAATTTTTAATTGTGGACCCCCGGGGGTTCGCGAAGGTCTCTCCTCTAGTGTTAATTTTTTTTTCTTTTACAGACTCTGAAAGACCTCGTGGAAAAATTGAAAGATGTGTCATCCTAGACTTTATCACTAAATTGTCCCCATTAAAAATTTTTACTAGAATATGTATTTCAATCAAGAATATTAATTCAACTTTTTTTTTTGTTTGAAACTACAAAGCCAATACTAAAATGCAATATTTTCAAAAAATATGTGGTAAAAACGCACGTGCAAAGATGCAGTCTTAGGACTATAAATAAACCTTTAATTCACTCAGCGATGTGTTGGAATCTGGGAGGGGTTTTCAAACAAAAATTTTTTTTTTGGGGAGTCCGCGATATCAAGCTGATACATAAAGGGGACCGCGGTGATCGAAAGTTTAAGAACCGCTGATCTAGAAAATTACTTACACACACGCTTGCACATACAATCAATCAATAATCGTTTACAAAATTCTTATCATTGTAAAAAGCAAAGCGGAAATAGAAGTATAGCAAGACAGTATAGGTTAAAAGTAAGACAACCTTAGTAGCATTAGAGTGAACTCTTAGCCTTAGGAACTAAGATTACAAGGTTAAACATAGTTTTAAGGCCAGCCGAATTTATACATATATAAATACAACTTTATTATAAATGGACTGTGTTACGATTACTTTCAATAACTGAAATTATAAGCAGTTATCGATAAAAATTAAAAGTTCTCAAAAACTCCAAACAATTGAATGACGTATCAGAAAACTTTTCCACCCCCGAGAACAGAAGTGACCCACTTTTGTTTCACGGTACCCTTGTTAATCCTTCCCCTATTCTTCAAAACATACAAACACTTTATTCGTGCCAGCATGGCATAAAACTCTGCTATCAGGCCTTGGACACATCGGGTAGTTGTATTATGACCGGATGGAAGGATCGGTACGCTCCGTCGCCTAGACGAGGGTCATTCTTCGGACTCTTCTGAATGGAATGCGTTCTCCAGTTACTCGCTTGATTGACCAACCGGAAGTCCTTCTCTTCCCACGAGAGTTCAGTCCCTTTCTGAATATTCCGGGAACTGTGGGTGGTGTTGATTCTGTCGTCGCGTCTGCATTTGTAATTGCTGGGAAAGTGTATATTAGCTGTTAAAGATACTTATTATTTTTGATTAATTTGTGTTTATTGTCATTTTGAAGAATCTATCTGTTGGCTTATTTAATCAATTCAAGTACCATTTGCAATGTGTGGGGATTGACAGATTCTTGAAATATTTTTTTTGGGGGGGATTCGTTTTACTTGATTTGAATGGAATGCACGTTGCACTAGAATGGCACAAATGCCATTAGCAACTACCTTGGTTATAAAATGCGGTCTTGTGACGAGTACAATAAATGTTGAGTTGGTTTCTTATTCTCCTAACTTCCGTATACATCGTTGAGAATTTTGTTAAATCGAAATTTAATTAATGTTTTTGTCCAATTATTCTCAATTTTCACCTACTTTGAAAATTGCCGATTAATAAAGTTTGTTATTGATTCTCAATTATACTACATCCTTGTAAATGAACTCTCTGCTAAAGGTTAAACACGGAAAGTAAAATGTTAACTTCTGTAACCTAATCTGAATGAAAGATGCTACAATTCGCTGCAGAGGTAGTTAGAAGCATGCAAATATGTTATGCGATGCCCCCTTTGGTTTATTTTCAGTGTTTAAATCAGCACTTGATGAAAAATTCGAGGAGTTACATAGTACTGATAAAAAATGTGTAGTACTTTTGTATGGGTAGTGTTAAAGGCAGACGTTTTTCTATGGCTTTGAGAACTCAAATGGCTAATAGTGAGCGCTTACGTTCTGTGGGACGCCTTATAGCAGGACAATGAATCACAGACAATGTTTTTCTCGGCTTTTATCATTCCAATCATTTCATGATTATGGAAACAATTCAAAAAGCTAAACATTCATCCGAAGATCAGTGACCAATCTTCCAGATTACGACTCTGCTAAGATCGATGTATTTATCACTAATGTAGCCAACGGGAATCGAATAATTTGTTTCTGTTCAAGTGATAGAAATATGAATTCTTGAACTACCGTTCCGTTTCATCTATTTAATCTCTCTGAAACCATGCAGCATGTGACAGGTTTGCATACGATATTGATTAATATCATAATGCAGGTTTTTTTTTTTGTTTAATTATCTTAAACTCAATGAACTGTGTTTTTAAGAGTCGAGTAAATATGGCTGCTTGGTTATTATGTTACATATCTTCTCAATTAAGAACCTAATAATTAATTATGTTACATTTCTTTTCTCGTTTGGAAATGTTTTATTAAACAATTGTTCCATTAAAAGGCGGAAGAATGAATTTAATGTTCCACGATTTTTGTCTTTTAACTCGGTTTCCTGATTTTGATTGTAATAAAGACGCACAGAAAATTTTATTTACTAATTATGATGGTAATTGGGTGTTCAAGAACAAATAATTAAATACGTTCTTTTGCTTCTCTAACGGAAGATGTGAATAGAAAATAATATGTTTGTTACTTAAAAAAATCAGCAATGTTCTTAAGCTGCGAGCATTTTCATTTATACTACTGGGGTGCAAATAATAGAAATTAGGGTAAGAATAAACTTCCATAAACACAAAGGATGATAATAACAATAGGAAAATTATACTAAACGTGCTAAGACTAAGTTACCAATGCAAAATATCTAGTAAAAATACCAAGGAAAAATAAATCTACATTCCTAAGCCAGAAAATATTAACTCTATACATAATGTAGTATTTCTAAGTAGACTAATTAATAATACACTTTACATATCGTGATTTTAACTTGGCGTCAAAACGGAGTTGTTATAGAACATCAGCGCATATGTCTTCTTTTTTTTGTACCTACTGGAAATTTCCTCGTTTAAAAGAATTATATTTTGCTCAATCGTCGAAACTCTGTACTCTTTGTTTATTTTATCTCATGTAAAGCCCTCAGGGGCCTCCGCACTTTTAGGTGGGTAATGGGGTGTCAAGCAACTCGGAGGTACCCTAGTGATCTTTTTCCTTTTTCCTTAGTGTTGGGTTTACTTACCCTTTTGTAAAATATGTCACGACCCCTGGGGTAAATTCTAATGATCCTCTCTTTTCGACCCTCCATCTTGTCATCCAATGTCTTCTTTTCTCCGTCCAGACCATAGACCTATGAATGCTCTGGCGCAGTATAGCCAAACTGCTCTTACGCCATCAAACACCAAACTCAATCAGCCCTCGAAAAAGTGTCCTCCTTTTCGATGTTTTAAAATCCGATCTGTTAATCTCTTGTATTCAGAGATGAACTGAACATGTTTCCAAAATGTCGAAGAATGGTCTGAAGCAAAATATCACAGGAAAAAGCAGTTTTCACGGTACTTTTGGCATTTGTCGCAAGTAAATTGGGCAGATATCGAAAACTACGTTGAGTTTTTATCGAAAGAAATGCTTTATATTAAAATCGATGATAATTAATCTGTTTTGAAGTGGTGAAATGAAGTCTGAATGTGTATGTTTAAATTCCAATAAATTGTGTTCAATTGAACATCGATATGTCAGAAATTGGTAAAAGATGGTGGAATTACTTAAAACTGTTTCAAAAATGAAATCACATTCCATATGAAAATGTAATCATTCCCTTTGTTGAATTTCAGCCGTTGTGCTGCCCTGAACTAAATGCAGCAGCTTGAAAGAGTTTTTTTTCAGTTACAATGATTCGTTAAGTGATTTTCAGGTGAGAAATCGAAATTCGAAAATTCAGTGTGAAGGATATTTTTTGCTCGGATTTTCCGATATATTAGAAAATGATATGTTGACAAAAAAAATCATTCAATGGAAAAATACTCGTTTAAAATAATAATTAAAAAGAATGTAAGCGTAATTAGCGTATTTTTGTTTGAATTAATAAAACGGCTCATATATATTTAAGTTGTAATTTTTTCTTAAATTTTCGTCCTCCTTTTCATTGTAAAAAAAATGGTCACCTTGGTATAAACATTTTTGCATTTAGTTTCTATTCTCAAATGTGGCGGAATAAATTTCTTCCCTAACAATTACCTCAAATATAAAATTTTTGTGTTATTATTTGAAATATTCTTTATTTAGTGCTGAAAAACGGTGAAAATATTAGGTATTCAAATAAAGGGTAAATCCTTACTCTAAACGAGCAAAATTTAATATATTCGACAAATGAGTACTGTTCTCTCGGCCTCTACAATTCACAGAACTCCCAGTCCTCAGAACACATCTCGCCTCAAACCGAAAAGTCACTAATAAACAACGATGTAATTACTCACGAAATAGTTCAAAAGTTGTGGGAGGGGTTTTTGGAAACTGCCCTGGGGAAGAACCATGCCAACGTTCGCCAATTCTCTGGTGAAATTCGACATCATCTCTTTTCCAAATGCATGATTGAATTAGAGACCGAACTTGTGCCATAGAAGAGGAGGAGTAATTCAATAACCCTAAGCGAAGAGTCCCATCAGTTTTATGTATCGTAAAAGTATATTTTTATGAGAATTTTCCGCGCCGGCATACAAAAGATAAAAACGGTAATGAAAACGCACTTCACAAAACTGTTTCTGTTGTTCCATTGTGTATTGCGTAATTAATTGAATGCCTGTGCTGAATTATTAATTGTCTCGGCCTAGGAATGAATAAAACATTTTCTGTCTCAGCCCTTGTTGTGTTCGACTCGGAACAGTACGACTCCCTTTTTTTTTATTGGTAATTTTGTTTCTCGTGGGCGTTATGTGAAGAGTATCACTGTCGCAGCTGCCAGGGGTCGCTGATTTATTTAAAGGTTTTCTTTAAAAGTAGATTTATTAGTTGACTTGGATACGACTGATGACTTTGAATTGCTTGTTCGATGAAGTGTTTGTTTGTTCTGTGTGATGTTAGAAAGTTTGAGGGCGATGAATAGTATTGATGAAGCGTTTGAGTGGGCCAAGAAATTTTAGTGAAAATCAATAATGCCTTCTACATTATATAATGTTATTAATAATTAATGTAATACTTTTCTTAAAAAAATTCATATTTTACAAGGTTTATTCTCTTGGATTATTTGTTCTGTGAAACTTTAATTGACATGAATATCTTTGAAATTGATTGATAATCACCGATACGCACCTTTTATAGCGAGTAAAACCAGTGATGAAATTACTTTGAATAATATGGTGTATATTTTGATTCAATTATCTTTCAATGTAATTTTTAATTTCACGATTCAGTGGCGCGTAACGGTAATATAAGCCCTCCTGCAGGTAAAATCAGTTGCCCAAAACCGTACTTTCGGAGTCAGCCAGTCCATAACGTACCGCCCAAAGTTCACGCCCGCGTTCGCCCAGCCTTCGCCACCGCCCAGCTGCCCGCGCATCAGATTATCGAAATTTTAAGCAGCCCGTCGGCGATTTCGTTCTCAAATGCTGCGTTTTATACGCGGCCAGCCGCACCTCTGGTTCAATGGTACCGTACGCGTTCCTTGCTACCTGAAAGAGGGTTCTCAACATTTCGCTCTACCGTACCGTTTGTACGCGAGTGCCTATGCTGATGAGCCTGGGACTGCGCGAGCATTTTTCAAAGGCGAGAAAGGCATTGGGCTGATTCAAGGACAGGAGTTCTATACGCTACCGCCTGACGCGTTCGGCCTACCACCGCCATATATCCTCACTTCGCCGTGTTTCCGTTTGAAAGCTATTGTAATACCGTACGTTTATTCTTCGTTTTATACGTTCGCATTATCGCAGCTGGATTGTGTTCGTTTTGCCGCCCCATGCCTACCCTGGCATTGGCACTTTAAGTACGCGTCGAAGGCAAAACGCCCATTTGTTTTAGCTCTTGCCGCAAAATGAAAATTCTTTGCCACAAACAAGTAAAAATGTCATTTATTAGAAGAGTAGAAAGCAATATCGCCCAAATTTTAATGGCTTTTAAATGCCAACGCAAAATGAACAGCCTATTTGCCGTCGTACCAAGCGCATCCACGAACAGCATCGTTCCCATCAATGCGTATTATTCCAGCCGATGTGGTTTGCCGCCGCGAAGCCTGCAGCAGCACCGCTGGCGGCGCTATTCTTGCGCTGCACGCGCCGCTCGTTCTGCCCGCGTGAATGCCCGGAGACGACGCGCATGGAAGTTTTGGCAGTACTTCTGGCATGGCGGAGTAGAGTAAGTACCGGCCATTTTTGACTTTGCGCGTTCGCAAGCGCGAATGCAGCAAGCGCAAGAGCTTTTACTTCCAGTATGGCTTCTGTCAGTGACCCCAGCCCAGAAAATCTATGGCTTGAAATTCCATACAGGCCGATACAGCGGCGTATATGGCGAAGCGCGGCGCGCGCGTCACGATTTTGTCCGCCAAAGCGTCGCCATGGTCATCTTGCTCACAAATTTCAGTGCTTACCTCGAAATTTCGCCCACCGTACCGTAGCACCCGCGCAATGGCACGCGAATTTCGGCGGGAATATTTGCCCAGAAACAACATTTTGTACCTGCCAGCGCCTTCGCGAAGCGCGTTCGCGCCCAGCCACCAAACGCTTCAGCGCCGCCATTGCAGCCATGGTCATACCCACCATTATTCCAGTCGTTTAAAACTATACCACCTGGCCTTAACGATTTTGCTGAAATTCTTTGTTAAAAATTCACTATACAAGGATATTTTTTTTTAAGAAAATATTACACGTATTATCGTATATATAAGTATTCTTTTATAAAAAAGAAAAGAGTATCTCAATGTGTGAAGTTGAGAACTCTTTTATACTTAAATTCAGTTTTTTCACATTCGAAATAGGTATGTTGAAAAAGAGAAAAGCTTTTGCACAACATTTATTTTACGCTTATAAATTTATGGTATTTAATTTAATTTTACTTTTTTCTCATGTATAATTCAAAATGGCTCCTAATTTTCATTTTTGTGCGCTTAGAATGCAAGTACATAGATTCAAATAAACATTAATTAGTAGGAGTAATGTTGTTTGATGTAGTTTTGTTAATTAAAGTTGTTTACCGTCGTGTTATTTAAATTATTGCTAACTATAGAGAATAAACGGCGTATGCTTTTATCATAATTGGAGTTGTACTTTTAATTAATTAAGTCCTAATTTGGCAAAATAATATTCATTTGCCGTATTGACAGTCAAAACAATTTTAATATATGGTCGCCTAAAATTGTAATTGACTACAAATGAATCATTCTTATTTATGTTTCTTTCTGTAGCTTCATTCATAGAAACTAGGCAGGGAAAAAATTTAATCCTTTTTAGAAAAAAAAGAATTTATTGTTAAATATTAATACATTATTATTACACGTACACATTAGGATGGATGGATTTTTATTTTTTTTCCTTTTTCAGAATTTAAAAATCTACTTATGTGGAAAAGATGTTCAGTGGTATATCTGTCGCACTAAAATGATAAAATTAGAACTTTCGTTGAATCCCTAAGGGAGATGATCACTTCACGCAAGATGTTAAAATAACGTCTCTTTCGAGTATATTCTTATGTGTGTGCAAGTATCTGACTCAAACCCCAAACCTGCCTTTTAAAACATGAAAATAAACAAGTCAGCCATTTTTTTTAAAGATATGGGTTGATATTTAGGGGATCATAGTACTACCTCTGTTTAGTACCTCTTGATAGTATGGTTAGAAGTACAAGGACTCACTCTTCTGGATAAAGACATTTTGCCAAATGCAAATCCTGACTAGTTCATTTATCATTTCATTGAAACAGTTCAGGTAATATGATGAAATTACTACTGTAAAATCCGGCGTATATGCGCACCGGCGTATAACGCCTACCTATACTTCGCTGCATTTTACTCTTAAGGTATATTCGCTGCATAACGCGCACTCCATTTTATGTTTCTTACGAAAAAAACCTGAAATAATAAGTGCGCAATGCTCTTATGTTCAGAAAATCATTTATTGTATGTATTATCCCATGATTTTGAAGAAATAGGCATTACTCTAGAACCCTTAAGTTCATGTTGAATGCTCGTGCCCTATTAAATAAATAATATTTCCTTGCATACATAAGGTGGTGCTTCCACTTTTTATATGCACATCTCTTTTTTAGCTCTTTTAAAGCCATCATTTTAGTACCCGCGTATAACGCGCACTCGTCAATTTCTGATCCTTTTTTGTGTGTTAAAAGCGCGCGTTATACCCCGGATTTTACGGTACTTTCATCATGAGAATGACCTTGAAAAGACGTTATTTTAACATGCGTGAATTGATCATCTCCCTTTGGGATTTCATGAAATTCTTAATTTCGTCATTTTCCTGCGACATATAGATGAAAGGCAAATAAAATAAAAAAATATATTAATTTTATATTCATTACTGCCACGAAGGGAACAAATTAAAGTGAAACAGGCAGTTTAGTACTTTTTAACATTTTCTGGGATGAGACTACTCCTAATTAATTTCAAGAAAAAAAAAACGCATCAGGTATTTTTAACAACTTTTTTAGTATTAGGAGGGGGGAGGGGTAGAAAAGAAAAAAAAAAGGTAAGAAGAGGGAAAAAAACCCCTATCAAAAGGAAAAGTGCAGCCACAAAGCGGAAGATTTCAGTATAGTTGATCATACTCGACTGTGCTGGTAGAAAGAGAGCTAGGATTATGAATGGTTGTAAAGTATGCTATATTATTCACAACTTAGTACTCATTTATCAAGTGTAATCGCTTTTGGGTTATTTATATTGAAGAAAAATAAATTATTAAAATTATTTTACTAAAATGAAGTCTTTTCTAATTTTTTTTGAAAATTCAACCCTTTTTGGGGAATATTAAATTTTCAAATGATTTTTTAAATTTTATTTTTCCTAATCTCCATGAACCATAGACCTTTTTTTTTTATTGGTAGGTTTTGAATAATAATAATATTTTTTTCTCCATATAACTGTATTTCGCCTATCATACATATATCACACAGTTTCTTTATTTTTGTGTTCGATTTTTCTGTAAAACGTATAATTAAAAAGCATTTTTCAATTAGAATATTGAAATTGAAATTCATAATTCATAAAGAATTGAATTCATGATTCATAGGAATCTGGGTACAAAAATCCACCGACCCCCAAAACTCTTAATTTTTTTTTCCCATTGACTATAATTCTAAGTATATATTTCGAAAATTTAATTTAAAAATTTGTTATTAAGATTAATTTTTTTAATGAATGCTAATTTTTATTCAATAATTAGTTTTTATTGTGTTTGTTTCCGAAAATCACAAAATCAAAAGGAGACTGATACAAGAATGGTGAACTTTCGACCCCGACCCCCTTAAAAAATTCCTGTGTGCGCTACTGATAGGAATTGAAATTCATAATTCATAGGAATTGAAATTCATAAAGTTTATAATGAAGAAAATAAATAAGACATTTAAAACAGAAATATAATTGCTCTTTGTAACATAATATTGTCGGAATATAGTATTAATTTTGGAATATTTATGTTTGTGACGAAATATTCTGAGCTTATAGGTTATATGCTTTTAACGTATTGGACTTTAAAACATTTTATTTTTTACTTATTTAATGCTTTTATTTTATTTTTTACCTCAATGTCAAAGCTTTTTCTCAATGTAAAATTGTCTGAACATTCTTTAACCAGCCTTTGAACTAGTCCCACAGTTAAAATAGTTATTCTCATACTATTCAGGCTCTATATGTCTCTAGCCTACAGTTCCCTGTTTAATATTCAGTTATGTTGCATTATGGGTAGATAATTGTCTTGTAGGGTTAGCATAATTTAATTGTTCATCCTAAGTTATTGCAATAGGATGTGTGCTTCTCATATGGAATTGTGTGCATACAATGTAGAGATATAATGTGTCTATCCCATGTAGTTATGTTTAATATTTGTATCCAAGGCGAAGAGTAGTTGACTCATTTAGATGCAATGCACTTGGTAAGATGTATAATGTCAGTTAAATTTCCTGTAGAGTTTTGAATTTTGTATTGAATGAGAGAGAGAAAGCGGAGCTAACACTGAAAAAAATACTTTGTAAACATAACAATTGTAGAAAAAAAAAATTTGAAATGGAGTTCGATCTGATGATAAAAGATACGAAATAACATGATAAAAGGCCTTATTGTTTTTCGTTTGATATTCTCATTAAGTGATAGAAATCTTCATTGGGCATTAAATTTTCTCTCTCTGTTTTTGCAATAGGTCCTAGTTTATGTAATGTTGCTAAGTAGATAACACTATTGAAACAAAAGTAAATTTTTCATTCGCATTTTTTCCCCACCAAATTCGGTGATTTTCATTTGTTATAGTCTCCAATTTTTCTGATGTACCTAACCCCTGAGAAAATGTGAAGTGGACGTGATAAAGCAGATGTTGATTGCCAATTTGGCGCAAAACTGGTTTTCGTCGCCAAACCCTTGGCTTTTCGAAAAATCACGCTTTTTATTAGTTTTTATTTTTTGAAGACTTAATTTTTAAGTTAATGGTTTACAATTTCACACATCGATTGCAAACAACGGTAATTTTTAAACAAAAAATGTAAGAATAATATTTTCGTAAAAATTTCTCGTCAAATGACTAATAGACGAAAAACGCAAAAAAAATTTTAAAAGCCGTAATTTTTAAGCCATTTTTTCATTCTTTGTACAGATTACGGATAATGCTATTCTACATAGGGAGAAAAAATTTCGTGAGATTATTTTTATAAGTAATGAAGTTATTAAATATTTAATTAAAATTTTGAGAATTTTTGAAAAATCGCAAAAAAAAAAGTTTCGTCATTTTTTTTAATGACTGATTCTAAAAGAGAAAGGCATGAACATTTTTGGAATAGAATATCAATTCTTTTACGCGAAAGGAAATTGAAAGGGAATGATTTAGAAATCACTTTCATAAAAGCGTATCAATTTTGACTCATTTAAAAAAAATCGTAAGAAATAAAAAATATACCATATCTTGGCGAAAAAAATTATCTTTCCGATTCTGTAATTATTTTTTGTCTGAGATAGAATGTAAGAATTAGATGGCGTTTCTAAAAAAAGTGGGGAAAAATCGGAACTTTACCCTTTCTACCTTACATTCATCGCGTAACCGTAACTGGTACCGAACATTTTCTCCCACTGTGCCATAAGAAGTTAACTTCAAAAAATTGTAAACAACATTGGTAAGGGGAAAAAAATAGCATTGATCAATAAAATGAGTCCTAAAATTTACATTACTTACTTTATCTATCATAAACAATTATTATTATGTATTGTTTAAGATTGCAGATGTAAAAATGTGATTCTTGATTTTTCAATTCCTATTATTAGTTCCCTCTCTCCCTATATATTTTTATTGACATATTTTGTTCAAATTATTTTCAATCGTTAATAAAATACTATTTATTCATCCACTCAAGCTCAAGTACAAATTTTTAAAGTTGTAGTAGATGCCGGTTGATGTTAATACAGTTTTTAAAAAAATATTAATTCATTTTAATTCAATTCCATTAATTAATTATAGTTTAAGAAAAGGGATATATTTCAGTCGATATTATTCCTCTAGATTGCAGCACCATTGGACAAAACAGCTTTTGTAAAATTTGTAATGAAGATTTAACTTAACCTGAATAAAAATTATATGTGCTAGTTGGACGTCAGCATTCCTGCTATACTGGTTTTAAGATAAATTCTTACTTGTTATATTCAACTTGTATTAAAATTTAATTACAAATTTAAAGTGTTTAAAAAGTTTTTAATGTTAATTTAAAAGGTGTTTTGCCACTTAATAGAGTGTGATTTTGTCATATGTATATACATATTTATATTAATGGTAATTATTTAATAAAAAGTCACTAAAATAAAGTTTTTCTTCGTTGACATAAGTAGAAATTGACTTTAAACATTTTTTTTCTTATATTGCTTGTTTTTAATTTACTTCACCCCTGAAGTAACACGGGGCTTTTGGCAATGGACCTCGTAATATTTAACCAGAGGTTCTCAAACTTTTTTGTCTCATAGACCCCTTGCCATGTTTTTCGGTTTGGGGTAGACCCCTGCTTACCTAATATTGAATTTTTGCAAATTTACCAATTTAAATGTCTTTTTGACAGCTGGTATAGATCTATTTACTTTAAACGATTTAAATTTCTAACTGAAGTGAAGTACGGTGTTTAAAACTTAAGAAAATATGTTAATTAAATTAAAATTTAATTAATACATATAATAAATGAGCAACAAACAAATGCTTTTAAAGACAGGAATAAATCTAGTGCTTCAATAACAATTTTTCAACATTTGGAATCAATTGTGTCAGGTATAACTCTAAATCTCCTCAGTTTTAGTAGTGCCCAGAAATCCCCTTCTTTTGTTCTAGAGATTGGCAACCACGATATTCCATAATTCGTGATAAATGACAGGTATGTCTTTTTAAAGCCAAAATTGTGGACATGGTCTTTGTTTATTATAAAATTTATGCTGCCACCTTGTAACTACAAATTAACCTTATTAAATTTAGTAAATAAATCTATTAAATAGATAAAATCTGCTTTCCACGTGACTAAATTTTCTTTTAAAACTAAAATCATGATTTGGTTTAATGAGAGTCACCATCATAGACCCCCATTTACACCTCATGGACCCCTAAATTATTTTTTTGCTGACGTGGACCCCTTGCAGGTCGTCATAGACCCCTGGGGGTCTATATAGACCACTTTGGGAATCACTGTTTTAAACCATGATCAAGTGACGAGGGTGGCACCTGATTCTGAACCTATCTTTCTAAACTTCCATTCCATGTCTTTGGGAGCACAATGAGCCTCGAACAGATTTGTCATGATTCAGCTCCTCTACAAGCTGCGTGGAAGTGTTAAACAAGGGGAAAGTTTTTATCAAGGGATATTTTCCTATTAAAAACAAGTTTTGTATTTTATTTTTACTCAAAAATTCTGAGCAAGAATTATTTAAATTCTTCATTTCTCTTTTTGATAAAGAGTTCTGTATTACGTTGCGTTCTTTTTAATTGCTTTTCGTACGTAATATCTGCTCTCTGGATTGACATTACATTTTCCCACAACGAAGTACGAATTGTGTTTTCTGAAGGTTATATTTTTGGTTGATAACTATTGGCAATCATAATGATAATTCGACATTAATTAATAAATATCTTATTTTGAATTTTGTACAAAAAATAGAAGAGTGCGCGAAAGTAGAATGAATATAACTTGAGATCCCAACCTTTTTACATCAATAAAAGTTTTCCTTTGAGAGTGTTCCGCTAAAGTGTAGATTAGGGAGGGGGCCTTTGGATTTGGTGATTTTTATTTAGATGTCATACATAGCTTGGCTATGGAATCCAGTCGCCAAAAACACTTATCGCTAAATGAAGTAGCTTAGCGATCGATTTCGGTCGCCAAAAGAAATTTACACATCGCCAAGCGCCCTTCCCTTCCTAATCTACATTTTAACCTATCTCAGCTTATGCAGCAACAAAACTCCAAATTGAACTCGATATGAAAACAACTAGCGATTTTCATTTGCCAGCATTGAGTCATATTACATACATATTAAGAAATTCTAAGATATTTCTGGTAATGATTTAATAGCTACATGATTCCAATAAAAACAAAATATTTTTAAAATATCTTTTTTGCATCGCTTCGGAAAATTAGATCATGCTCGATAGTAGAAGTGGATATCTTGTTTTAATATTGATGTAAAATAAATATTAAGGGAAAAATGCGTTGATTCCGATTACAAATTAGACTCAAAGTCTTCATTAGATGCACGTAATTAATTATTATTTCTTCTGAAGATCGCCATTATTATTTATTACCATTAAATATATTTTAAAGTGTTCAAGAAGAGTTTTTTACCTTTCTGAACTCCTAATGAATCATACTTCAAAAGCATCACTATGACTAAATGTTTTAAGTTTGCTATTTGATTTCGTAAGCGTGAAAACATTTCCTTCTATTGATTCACCTTTTTCTGTAGAATCTACATTCACTTATGCAAATAATTGAAGTAAACTGCATTTTCTAGTTTTGTACATAATGTTGTTTTTGGATGCTGTGAAAATAAAGATTGTTGTTTTGAATTGTACCCCGATTATATCAGCTACAGTCATTGTGGTTGTAGTACATATTTAACTTGAAGTACATTTTTAAATTTAAGATAATTTCCAGTTCCAATTATTTAATAGCAACTTGTGCTTATCTTTACTTTTTCCTGTTTAAGAAGTAAAATTTTTCTCCTCTGCTACTTTTTTCAAGCTGAGTCTTATGAAACTGTTTAATCTATAAAATAAGAGTATTTTAGATCTTCACAGTCTTATATACAAATAGCTCTCTACGCATTCTGTAGTGTTACTCATATAATTTCATAAAAGATCAAACTTCAAAAATGGACAATAAAATGCGGTAAGTCTTAATGGATAATGGGTAAATTCTGTGTAGTAATTTGTTAAATTTCGATTATGTTGATTAAGACATCAGTGCTGACTTTTGAGATGTTATTCTAATTTGTTTTGGATATAACAATTTTTTATGTCCAGAATATATTCCTCAACGCTTTAGGAAGCTTTAAGAATACTTTAAGGCAGGGGTTCCCCAAATTTTTAACCCATGGACCGCTTTTTATAGTCAAACCTTGCTCACGGATCCCCTTTTTATAGTCAAAACTTGCTCATGGACCCCTTTTTAAAGTCAAAACTTTGGAAACATTTGACTTTAACAAGTAATATATAAAAAAATTGTAATTTAGCTTCTTTTTATTAATTAGATACAATTAAAATAAATATGTATATACATCTAACAGAATCACAACATTAAATGGTAATTAATTTTTATTAATTATCATTAAACTATCGTATTGTCATCCAAAACAATCGTGTCTATAAAATTTCATTTCAACTGAATGCTTAAAAACTTGAGAAAAAACCTTTTTAAGTTTTGACACAAGCCCCAAAAAAATGATACCAACTTTGGCTGTATTTGTAATTTTTAAAAAATTTAAATTTTTTAATCAATTTAAATTTTTTATTAATGAAAATTAAATTATTGTATTGTCATCCAAAATAATCATGTATATAAAATTTCAGCTCAATTGATCGCTTTAAAATGTATTTTATTAACAATTGAAAATTCCACCAAGATAAATAAATAAATATATAGAGAGTGCGAGCTAATAGTAGGAATTGAAAAAGGGACATAAAACATACTTTTTTTCAAACTTTTCACTTGGGAGAGCATAGTATAAGTGCATAGTATAAAAATTACAAATGAAAAGAAAAACATTTGTTGAAGAATTATTTATTGAAATTATAACTTTTGTTTAAAATAAAGCAAAAAAAATAAAAAAAAAATAATCATTTGAGTGAACTTGATGAGATGTTATGAGTGCATTTATATCCGTCTCAATGTTTGTGAGTAGCAACCGCAAATTCCCACGAGCACTAGTTTTTAGTTGGTTTCTTTCTTTTTTGTAATGAGGCTTTTTACGGCATTGAATCCACATTCTACCAAACTGGAAGGCGGGAAAGCAGTCAACAACTTCTGTACAATAACCCATAATGCAGGATATGAAATTGAGATCTGTTTTTGTAACCAGAATTTCTGGTATCTTTGTTCAAACATTGGTTTGCGTCCCTCATTTGTGGATATTTCAATAAGATGCTCCTGTATTAGTATGGATTCATCTGTGTTTGGGATCTGAGTTAGTCCACGCGCAAAAGGATTCAACACCCAGTCGGGTAAATCCAAGCGAATTATTGTTATTTATTTAAATTTCCATAAAAATAAAAATGTATCAATTTTTTTTATTATTAAATTTTGCGTGTATCTCCGGACGTTGTTTAAGGACCCCTAAATCAATTTTAATTTTCCACGGACCCCTTGAATAATATCAGAAACCCCTAGGGGTCTGTAGAGACCACTTTGGGAACCACTGCTTTAAGGGTTTAAAAAAAAAATGTTTTTCTGTGATTTAGATATGCGACCTTTCAGAATATTTTCAGTTCATATGAGGCTAATATCAATTATATTTTTAATTTTTATGCATTAGCTGAATTTTAAAAATAAAATCCAATAACTTGTTTATGTTACCATCTATAAAAAATGCACTGAATTTATTAAAAACTATTTTCCTAAGTTTAAATAATCCATAACTTAAAATGTTATTTCTTTGAATTAAAGTAATTTTTGTCGTATTTCTTTACTTGAATGCTTCTGAATGAAATAAAAATATTCCTACATTCACAAATAGGAAAGTTTCTAAGTATTTTAGATTTAAGCGAAGCTGTACAAAATGAATCCTTTCTTTTCTGAAATGAAAGAATGTCTCCGAAAAATTCTTCAGTATTAAATCATGCTGCTTTGTTGAATTCGCAGTTAAAACTTCTATAAAAAGTGTATTCGAATAAAACAAGGTTGAATATAAACGAGACTTTGTTGTATTATTACATAAATTTCAATATTTGTATTTTTTTATGTTTAGTACTTTATAAAAAGCGATTGTTAAAGATCGGAAATAGGCATATCACATTTGTAACCTAACACAAGTCGATGCATTTTTCGAAAACGTTGTCCTGACAACCGGGTAATAGAACTAATATAAGTCAAGAAGTAAAAGTTGCCTGGCAACATTGTTGAAAACTTTTATTTTATATTTCGTTATTTATGAGTTAGAATTTAACAGTGTCAATACCTTTTGATTTAATGATTTTTAAATGCTTAACATATTTGTTACACATGGAAGATGTAAATATTGTTGTCGAGAAATGGAGTTCATTAAATCTTACTTAGGTTTTATATAAAATATGATATCCTATCGATAGAGACAATTATATAATATGGTTGTATTATACTTGTATATGCTTATTATATATGTGCTTATATATGTTTATGTTTATATTATCATGCTTAGATTATAAGATAGCTGATATTATTATGCTTTGATATCATATGTTCTTATATTGCTTGCATTATTATGTTTATATATATATATGTTTATAAAGTTATGCTTAAGGTATCCGACTACGTTCGGAACCATGATTTTGTAAAAGCGTATAAATGGATAATATTTATGATATTTAGTGTCACTTAGATTAGAAAATGTATATAAAATTGTTTTAAGAATATTATTACAATAAAAAATTATTTAAGTACAATATTTTGACAAAAAATGAACATAGAATGAACTGTTTTCAAAATATTCTCCTTTTGTGAAAAATGCTTCTATTATAATAATATTTTGTCTGTATATAGCTCAGAGGCTCAACTAGAATTTTTGAAATATATAACTTAGAAGTGGGTTTATCCAAGTTTTACGACAACAGAGGGGAGAGATTTTTAGAAAAAAAAAAACGCCGATAATTATTTCAGTTGATGGTAATTCTGAAAATAATGTGAATTTTTCAAAAAAAAAAAAAAATTGTTCAGACTTTCTGCAGAAGTCTACTTTATATAAGCAAAATATTATTATTTTAGAAGTATTTTTTATAAAAGGAGAAGATTTTGAAAAAAGATTATTCTAAGTTAATTTTTTGCCAAAATATTTTATTTAAATAATTTTTTTTTGGTCAAAATGTCATTAAAACAATTTTATACATGTATTCTAATCTAAGTGACACTAGATATCATGAAAATTATCCATTTATGCGTTTTTTTAAAATCACGGTTCCGAACGTAGTCGGATACCTTAATGCTCCTCGCTGCTCAACATTTTGAATAGATTTATACCAGCGTTTCTTAATCTGGGTCTACAGAAATTTTTAGGAGCTCCACTGGACAAAATTGTATTTTAAGGTCCAATATATGGATCTTTCTAAAGTTTGTGATAAAAAATTAGTAACAAGATAAATTTAATAATAATAAAATAAAATAATGTTACATGAAAGTCTAGAAATTCGTGGTAGAAGATATTTGTATTTTCTGACACACAATCTGCATACGTAATGGAAAAATAAAAGTCTTTTATTTAGAAAATGGTGGTAGAAAAAATCATTATTTAAGCACAAACTAATCAAGAAACAGCATTTGGGTTACAATTGAGTAATTATTCTTCTTTTATTAAGCTACTAATAAATGTTTCATTTGGGAATTTTTTAACAATTGGCTTTTAGTATCCTAAAAATATTTTATCTGGGACGTAAAATCCGGCGTATAACGCGCACTTTGAACACAAAAAATAAGATTTAAACGTAAATGTGCGCGTTATACGCCGGGTATAAAAACGATAGCTTTAAAAATAACAAAAGAAATGAGCATACAAAAAAAAATTACTTCTATATGAATAGAAATACTGTTTATTCGAAAGAAATGACTTGCCTGATGAAATAAAAGAGTTGTAGTTCTTGAAGTATACTATTTTTTTCAAAAAAATCTGGGGTGATACCTTAAAAAAATTACTTCAAAACATAATAGCAATGTATATTAATAATTCAGATTTCTTCGTAAAAAAAGGGGGGTGAGCGTTATACGCCGGATTTTATGGTATGCACAAATGAGGGTCTACAGATTTAAAGGTATAACTCGGAGAGTCCAAAAAAACGGAAAAAAAAAAAATTGGAGCCTATGGCGTGTTAGCTAATTTTTATTGGGTTATCTAATCACCTCTATCATATATAGAAATGTAACATCGATATTGAAGTGTCCAGCATATTTTCAGAATGAAGTGGGCATTGATATTGACCCTAAAACAAGGAGCGGCTTATTCTCGAAGGGATGTATTATTATTGAAATATTTTATGAAAGTGAAATAATAATTTTTAAAAACACTACGCACATTATAAGATATTTATTTAATTTTTTTAATTGGACCTTTTTAAGTAGATTATATGGTCTCTTTCAATTGGCTTTTATCCAAATAATCTAAAAACAAAAATAACGATTAGGAATAAATATTCGATCTATATCTATTTTTATTCGTTGAGTTATAACTTAGATTTTATATTGAGAAGTTTGGGAATGAGAATGATTTTTCATTTTTGAAAATAGCACATTCTTCTTCAAGGGAAGGGAAAGACGACTCTATCATCTTTTCCCAACATTTCCTCCCTGACCTTTCTTTTTTTTCCACCCTCATGCGATGGTATACTATCCACCAATTCATATCAACATTGATTAGGGCAAGCAAGATCACGAACGAGGTGATCGAAAAAGAAAGCAAAAGCACACAGATCACCAACCACCGGCTGTGCTTCCGTGACCCAAAGCACCGCCGCTGTTGATCAGTTTATCGGCCTTCTATCGATTTGCGGACCGGAGACGTCTCCTCGTTTCGCGTACATACCACTAAATCTATTCCTAGGACATGGATGTCATCCAGAAGCACTAGCTGCTTTTTTTTTTAACCCGTTCACTTATTTATTATTTTGCTGTTCGTGAGAAGCATGGACGGGTTGGATTTAGTAATTAGGTTAGGCATTGGCGCTGTAGATCGTACTTGACTTTTTTGCTCTCCTTTTTTTTTCCCTTTTCCACCTTGACGGGTGATTGTGCCTTAAAGTGCCAGAAATATCGATTTTTTGGCAAATTTTAATTGTTATTGGAACAGTGGTGGATGTGCGCGCTGTGTGTTAGTCGTTTTCTTAGTTTTAGAAATCTTTTAATGAGGTAATTGAAATACCAATGGAATATGGGGGTGGGGTGAGGAAGCAGTGTGTTCTTGAAAATAGGGCTTGATTGCATCATATTGTTGCTTACACCCGACTTCACGTAATGCCTAAGAATAGATAATTTAAAATTTTTAAATCTTCGAATCTAAACCGCACTTTTTTACCCCAATGCTAATGCTATTGAAAATGGGATGCGGCTTAGAATTGAAGGGAAAATAATTTGTTGGATGATGCAATGAGAGCAATTACAGGTTCACATGTATGTATTTAAAAGTTTATCATATTGGTAAAATAACTAATTATTCACGTCTTATTAGTTTCATTTTAAATTTGTTTTAATTATGTAAAATTCGACATTGATAAATAATTTTACACTATTGTTAATTTTTCACAAAAACTTATCGAGAATTTGGGGTTGCGGTTTAGGTTCGAATAAATACGATGTATACATATATTTTCATATGTTGAAATATTTCAATAATAATAAAAATCATTCAATAAATTGCAAATTTTTCAGTTCCACATAGGAAGTTTAAGTTCCATTAAGATACAGAGTTCACAATGTGAACCATGGCCACACAAATGGTCATGGTCGCGAACTCGTAGTCGACATTATGTTTGTCGAGTTCTGATGTCACTAAACAATTGCCGCGTCGAGAATGAAGCAATTTTGTTATAACAGTTAAAAAGTAAAATAATTTTTTCTTCTGAAAAAGTATTTAGTTAAGAGATAATAATACATGCATTAATTTTGATTGATGCTATATAAGTAATTTTAATCTGTTTCGACTATAATTGTCTTCATGTCTGGAATCCTTTATTGGATACATAATTATGTAGTTTAATCTGATTTCTTAAATTACTTTCCTGCTATAGCTACACAATGATAATTCATTTAGCTACAATTCGCCGTTATAATAAGGAGAAAGCGACCCACTCGCTCATCACGATATCTCCGAAACTATTAAACCTACAGATTTGAAGTTTGGTAGGCAGGTTCCTTTTATGGGGTAGGGATTTGTGAAAATCGAACCCGAAGGGGCGTTGTAGATAATTATTTCCATTTTTAAATTATTAGACGTACAGAGTATTGAAATTTAGGAAGCAGATTCCTTTTATGTAGTAGAGATCAGCTGCAAAATAATTTTTACAAAAATCGGCCCCCAAGTGGCGTAGCGGGGGCTTAAGTGGTATAGAAAATTATTTCCATTTTTAAACTATTAGACCTACCTGTTTGAAAATTGGTAGGCATGCTACTTTCTTGGAATAGAGTTCCTCTATCAAAGAGTTTTGCGAAAATCGACCCCTAAGGAGACTGCGAGGGGTCAAGGGAAGCTATAGAAAAAAAATTCCTTTTTTAGAATTATTAGACCCACACCCTTTAAATTTGTTAAGTATGTTTCTTTTGTTGAAACGGGATCCACTAAAAATGGATTTTACGGAAATTGAATCTTGGGGAAGCGGAGAGTTACTGGGGTAAAAAACATTGACAAAAAAAAAACATTCCCATTTTCGAATTACTAGGACTATAATAAAGAAATTTGGTTTGTATATATGCTTCTTTAGTATAATTGAAATCCGCTAAGAACGGTAGACTAAAAACTTAAAAGGTTTGAATGCAATAAAAATTTTCAATTTTTTTTTCTAGTACAATGATAGAATTCGGGGAGTTTTTAAAGTACTAAGATTTTTGTAAAATGGATTTAAAAGTTAAAAAAAATGATGCTCATTTTGTTTTCTACATAATATATTATTTTGACAATAATTAGTTCTTGTTTGATGTATTCGTAACGTATAATTCTAAATATCTTAGCGAACGAAGAAAATATATTGTCTCTCTTTAGTTTCATTTGTCTTTCTAAATAAGCATTTACTGATTGTATATATAAATTAAGTTTTAAAATAATTATTACCTAAAAAAAATAGTCTCTAAATTACTTTGCAACGGAATTATAGGTTGTCTTATACTGTTTTGTATTTTTCAAATGCTGTTATACATACATTTATACTCAACCCATCTTATCATTAACTATAATGAAAGTATTTATGGCTTTCTGTAAGTTACTAATAATTAACATTTATTATAATTAATGTTCTTTTTCCATAATTTGCTTCACTAAGTACGCAATGCAACTTTTATTATACAAACATAAAACATACACGCATATATGCTCTTTGGAGTTTTCTTGTATTCTCAATCATTTGCTGTACAAGCTGTTTTTGAAAGTTTTAAGTAAATGCTCCTAATTTTTGTTCGATGAAAAATGACCTAATTAGTGTTTGGGCTTACGTCTGCATACTTATTCTTTCTCTCTCCTTGTAATTGTATCTCCCATCAGTTCCCACATTATCTTAAGAATACATTTTGTGTATGGTGTAAATAGTTATCTATAACTTTTTGTTCTTTTAAATATCAATTGAATGAATTATTATACTCTATTATATTATATCACATTAATTATATGTAATAATTATTATTACATTTATTATTTTTTATACCAATGGAGATTGAATAAGATTTTTTTTAGAAAAAGTATTAAATTAGCATATTAATATTAAAAATCATGCAATATACATATATATATATATATTGTATGTTGAAAAATAATTTATATGTTGGGAAATGAAGGTTTTTTTTTTGTTTGATTTTATTATTGACTATTTCATATTAAATTTTTTAAAAAATTTAAAAGCAGTTTGTTGATTGTTTTGAAAGGGTTGTGCCTGGTCGTGTCGTCCTCATCGCTTGACCGAGGTTCAGAATTATGCGGTCCGTCGCCAATAGCCCTCGTGTTGTCTTATAGTGCTACTTCAATGAAATTCTCCCTCACTCACTGTGAAAAATTTAAAAAGTGTATGTCTGAGACCTTTGTGATATATACCTAATTCGTATATTTTATTTTGTGAAGAATATTCGTATAATATTTTGTAAAGAAAATTCGTATTTTGTGAAGAATATTTTTTCGTATTTTCTGAAGAATATGCGTATTTTGTGAGGAATATTCGTATAATATTTTGTGCAGAATATTCGTATAATATTTTAAAAAGAATATTCGTATTTTATGAAGAATATTCGTATAATATTTTTAAAGAATATTCGTATTTTGTGAAAAATTTCGTATATTTTGTAAAGAATATTCTTATAAATTTTAAGAATTATTTCCTTATAGCTCTTTTCCCCTTTTACTTATTTCGAAATAAGTTATATTTGTTTTTATCATTGAAAACTCCATTTTAAAAAATTCAAATATTTATGTAATGTAAATGTACTAAAAAATTTATTTCAATAAATTTTTAAATGAGTTCTAATTTAAGTATATCTAGAAAATTTTTTCTCAAGTAAGTTTAAAATAAATCTGTTCCCTGTATCTATGGAAGTGATTATTATAAAAACTACTTTCCGTTTTCCCCTTTCATTTTGTTTTTACGTTTCTCTTATGTAACAAACTTGTTTAGATGACACTGATAGCAAAAGTTATCTCAAATTTATCATTTTAGTTAGGAATATATGCGCTTTCTTTTTACATTCAAATGAAAGCATTACTATCTCTGAATTATCTCCCCGTTTTTGCTCTCTTCTACCTTTGCTGTGTATCCTGTAAGAAATGACGGCATAAATGAGAAAGAACCAGAGAAAAGAGGAAAGGAAATGATGAAAAAATAAAATATTATTCCGATACGGATCATTAATCGAGAGGCGAATCGTACGTTTTTGGTATATATTGTGTATGTCTTTTACTGTACTCAAGGTCGAAACGCTATATTATTTTGAATTTGTTTGTTAGGAAATAAAAATTTTTTGGATTTATAGATCTTTTCTTATTGTAAAATCTGTTTTTAGAAGTAACATATACATCTTTTCGAAATGGAGACACTAATGAAATGTATTTGATGTCTCAAAATAAGAACACTTTCAGTATAATACATAAGGTATCCGACTACGTTCGGAACCGTGATTTTAAAAAAGCGCATAAATAGATAATTTTCATGATATTTAGTGTCACTTAGATTAGAATACATGTATAAAATTGTTTTAAGGACATTTTGAATTTTTTTTATTTAAATACAATATTTCGGCAAAAAATTAACTTATAGAATAACCTTTTTTCAAAATGTTCTCCTCTTGTGAAAAATACTTCTGTTATAATAATATTTTGCCTGTACACATAGCTCAGACCTTTGTACAGAGGCTCAAGTATGATTTTTGAAAAATTCACATTATTTTCAGAGTTACAACTATTTGAAATAATTATCGGCGTTTTTTTCTTAAAATTGCTCTCCTCTGTTGTCGTAAAACATGGATAAACCCACTTCTAAGGTATATATTTCAAAAATTGCAGTTGAGCCTCTGTACAGAGGTCTGAGTTATATACAGGCAAAATGTTATTATAATAGAAGCATTTTTACAAAAGGAGAACATTTTGAAAAAAAATTAATCTAAGCTAATTTTTTGGTGGAATAGTGTATTTAAATAATTTTTTATTGTAATACTATTCTTACAACAATTTTACATACATTTTCTAATCTAAGTGATACTAAATATCATAAACATTATCCATTTACACGCCTTTCCAAAATCATGGTTCCGAACGTAGTCGGATACTTTAACAGGATCCGGTATATGAATTTTTGAAAAATTATCAATTTTCACTTTTTTATATTTTCTAAAAGTTTAAATATTTCTGTTTAAAATTATATACGGTATGATTAAATACGATAATTAGAAGTATTTTTATTTATTTTTTTAAATAAAGCTATTCCTTGATGCGCATCAAATAAGCTCTGCTAGGAGCACCTGTAATTCCCCTTGCATAAGTTTCTGATGAGCGCGAATTTATATGATGTTTAGGTGGAAAAATTTGACTGAATCGGGGTTTTCCGAAAGTGTATGGGTACACATTTTTTGGATCTTAAAAGCGAATCAGGGAGAAGAATGTTGAGTGATGGAAAACGCTTATTTCAAGCGTCGAAAGTTGATAGCGAAGGCCGTCCCTAGATGGTGCCACCTTGAAATGGCTTTCACATTATGGGACTTGCCGTGTGTGCAAAGGCTCAGTTGCTAATATGCAGTCCATTGGGGGAGGGGGGAGTAGAATATATTAGAATCCTTTAATTTAGTTAATCGTCTCCTCTTTACAATTTGAATGAATCGTAAACATTTTACTTTTTGTATAATTATTATTATTATTTGTTTTAATTTTATTCATCATTTTTTTAAAATTTTTTAAATAATTTTTCTATTTAACTTAGAAAGAAATTCAAATACCGTAAAATCCGGCGTATAACGCGCACTTTTAACATAAAAAATAAGTTCGAAAGTTAAGGGTGTGCGTTATACGCCGGGTATAAGAACGATTGCTTTAAAAATTACAAAAGAGATGAACATAAAAATAAATTTACTTCTGCATGTATAGAAATACTTTTTATTTAAAAGAAATGACTGGTCTTGTGAACTTAAAAGTGTCGTGAAGTATACTATTTTTTCAAATGTCTGGGATGATCCCTCGAATAAATTACTTCAAAACATAAAAACAATGTATACTAGTTATTTTAGGTTTCTTCGTAAAAAAGGGGTGCGCTTTATACGGCGAATGAACCTAAAAATTAAAAAAATCGGCTTCAAAGTATAGGTGCGCGTTATTACGCCGGATTTTACGGTATATTATTTCATGGGTTGTAACGTTGGCTTGAAAAATGAAAGAAATAAAGTTCAACCGTATTTTAGAGACATGAATTCAATTTTACGGACCCACCACTTTCTTTTTTCTTCTTTTATTTTTTAATATAATAGGAATTGGAAAAAATATCATTTGGTTTGAAGAACTTTAAAAAGAGTTAAAAAAAAGTATGATCAAAGGTTTTAAACACTTACTTAATTAAGAGAGAGAGATCCAAAATATATACAAAAGAATAAATGAACACATATCGTATACTTTGTTCCGAATAAGTGAGACTTAACTACTTTGATGGTACCAACCATACCCCATGCGACACTAAAGGTCAATAAAGAAAATTTGTAACAGAATATAAACTCAAAACAAAAATAATAATAATAAAATTAAACAGAAAAAGAGTATGTTGAGCAAACATTCCTAAATTTGTGAATGAGAAGTAAATTTATTTTAAGTTTTGCAGTATATCATAAATTCTTGAAAAAGTAATTTTAAAAACTGTATTTCACAACTGTATACTGGTGTCCCTTGTATAGCACGGTACTCGTAAAGCACTGATTCGAAATTACTCGTTACAAAACTCGAATTTCATATTACACGGTTTTGATATAACACGATTTTAAAAAATTGAATATAATTTTTTCATTCAATAATGGGAATTCCCATTTCCTTTAAAATGGAACTTTAAAAAAAGAATTGTTAGGTTCTTTAGCTCCTTATAGAGAAATCCTGAAAGAATTGTAAGATAGAAACGAACAGATAATTACAACCACGTTTGATAACTTTTGCAATGATGGAGATATAATTGGTGAAGAGGGGTTAATTTTTATTGTATTTTTTTTAAATTTTTGTATTTCATATTTTTTATTAAAAACTTGAAGTTAACTTACTTTTTCATTTGTATGTTTTAATTGAACGGAATTTCAGCTGTCATAAAATTTTACACCTTAAGACTTCATTTCGATAAAACGCAATACATTTGAGACATAGCCATCCTGTGATGACTATGTCTATTAGGATCCGCGTAAGCTAGAGGTGTGGGATTATCTAAATGATGAGACATTTTGGATTCTTAACACAACTTTTATTAAGAATAACTTAAATTACTTAATTCTAATTAACAACTTTCTTAAAGTGAGAGTTAACACCCAATTAAACCTTATATTCAAGTCAGATCGCGCAACTAGATCACTTATCTTAATTATAATAAATTAACTGACTAATTTAACTTCCTATACAAAATATTACCTTTTGTAGAGTCACCTTCCTTCATCGATTGAGGTAATACCTATAACGTAACTTTAGATGAGAAGATTCAGACTTTCTTATAATTTAATTGATATGAACGTATTCTTCTTCCAGAGCTATAGGACGACTAACACTTGATCCGAATGATTCCACACTAAGTTATCTCTAGACTTGTCGCGCTCTCTCATCAAAGCTTCTATCCTTTTAAAGTATATCTCATTTACATATTCGATCCGTTTGTCTTCTTGGTATTGGGTTGGAAAGGTTTTGCCATTAATCGTGGCCGTCAAAGAACTTAGGAGTTATGTTAGAAGAAGGACGCGAGAGACGTCACACATTGCCTTAATCTGTATTATTTCAAAGTTTCGTATAACGCGGTTTCGATACAACACCGTACATATTAACCTGATTTATATTATGTACATGCATATAATTAATTTAACAAAATAATAATAATAATTTAAAGCAATAAACTGTATAACATGGTTTCGATATAGCTCGGTACGAATTAACCATGTAAGATGAGATACCCCTGTCAGTAAGCGCACACAGGAATTTTTCAAGGAGGTGGGGGAGGTTCCAGGGTCGAAAGTCCACCATTCTTGTATCATGCTCCTTTTAATTTTGACGATTTTCGGGAACAAAAAACTAATTATTGAATAAATAATTAGCATTAATTAATAAAATTAATTATTAATAACAAATACTTAAATTTTACGTACTATATACTTAGAACTATAGTCAATCGGAAAAAAATTCAAAGGCTTTGGGGGGGTGTCCGGATCCCTAGGACTTCCCCCCCTTGTGTGCGCCACTGACCCCTGTATACATGATGAAATTTAAATATCCTTCAACTTCTTGAGTTTGTTTTGAAACAGGAGTGATAATCACGAAGTACGTGAATTATGCTCGTGTCGAACTTTACTTCCTGTATCACACTTTTACACATTTGTAACTCATTTTAACTTCTCATTTATACCAAGAAACATAAAACGTGTACAGTGCCTGCAGCAAAATGACATTTCCACCAACCTCGATCGATATAAATAAAATAAAATTCAATCCAGTTTCTGGTATGTCTAGGAAAATACACTCTCGATCCGGATGTGACGCAGGTGGTAAATCCTACTAATCATCTAAGTCCACATCTTGAGTCTTTCTCGACATCCGCTGTTAAGTATGGGTTGGTCAGTAGGATGGCTTCGGGGGGTTTTTGAGCAAGGGGGAGTTACAGAGTGATTTCTACTTCCACTTCGATGCACTGAGTGAGTTATGCTCGAGTCCATCGGTAGCGGAAATGATGGGATTTGATGTTGGGATTCGGTTGGCATCTTTGATTTATTTGTTGTCTTTATAACATGGTATCGATTTCGTCTTTTCATTTTTTTGTAGCCTGTGATTTGAGGTTACAGCTAAAATATCTGTTTGGCGATTTTCCTCTATTTACCCATCAACAGTGTAAAATTTTGAACTTTGAAGCATAAAAAGTAAACAATGGACAGTAAAGTAAACATGATCACTTGTTTCCAGCCAATCAGTTCATAAATTCATGTGACATCATAGTCACATGATAAATGCAATCACATGTTTCTATAAAATCAGTTCTCTATTGCCAAATTTTGCTTTTCACAGAAACTTTCTTTTAAAAAGTAAAAAATTATATATCTACATGCATATGTTCAAACAGCTATATTTTAAGTTTTATTTACATTATGATTTAATTTTTTTAAAATTGTTAGCTTTTAAGTATAACTCTGCGATTCTTTTTCTGGTGATAATTTCAATAAGATTGAAGAATAGCTTGAATACTGTATATTCTTGAGTACTGTCGTCGAACAGCACATATAAAAGGCAAGTGATTGTCTTGTATCAATAGTCTAAATTAATGTGACGTCAGTGTCATGATAAATGCAATCACGTATTTCTGATTGCGTTATCATATGACTCTGACGTCAATCACACGTTTCCTGATCAGAAACTCTGCAGATCTAACCCCTTTGGATATCCACTCCCTCCATAAAAGTAAATTACTCTCCACGTGGTGCCTACCACTAAATCATAACTGTATGTGCTGCTAGTGGCCTAGGACTATCTCTATCGAGCAGTGGCCCCAAGGCTGTTCAATGGCCTTGGCGAGGATTAGAAGTGGACATTTGAGACTTAAGGAAATTCCAGAATAGTGAAAGGATTTTTCCTCCGTGTTCCTGTTCCCTCCCTGCCAACACTTCTCATCATCTTGCTTGTTTCAGTGTCTCCTGGAGGCATTTGATGGCTGAGCAGGAGGTCTTTTGTACCTGGTGTAGACTTTCCTAAACCATCGGGGTAAGCAACAACAAAACACGCGCGTTTCCTGCAAATCGGTTCAGGCTCTTCTCTGTTGCCGAATATTTCTTTTTACAGAAACTTTCTTTCGAAATGTACCTATTGATCAACAGTAATAACGCACATAGGTAAACAAAGTGCACTAGATTTAAAAGTACACATGTAGTAACATATTTTTTTATTAATTTTGAACAACTTTCTGACAAAACTTAACATTTGAGTATCTTTACCCATTTATTAAATTAGAAATTTTTTTCTAAATTTTACAAGTAGAACAAAAACTAGTCTAATGTTAGTTTTGGAAAGGAGAAAACGATATTGAATTTACCATGTAACCTTCATGACTTTATCCTATTCTTAAGGCTTAGGAACGCATACAAAAACATTTTCTGACAGCTACTTGATATCTTCCATGATTCCTTAGTACAGTAATACCCCGAACTTACGCGATAAGTGGGACTGAGTGATAACCGCCTAAATCAAACGCGTAAGTCGGTGTATAATTTCGAATAAAAATATGTTTTAGTCAAAGTCGAAAGAAAAGTACTAATTAAAAAAGTGTAATAAAATCTTAGGTAACACATACAAAATCATAAGCTGAAGTTATTTTGATCTAAGTTTCATAAAATCTAACAAAGTAGTCTACTGGCACAAAGATTATTTTTTCTCCTGTAAACATTTCCTCGTAACATGCTAATAATTATTTTATTCCTTGTTTTGTTAAAAAAAAAAATGCTCTTTGTTGGAGTCCGTGTTTGCTAAAATTTGAAACCTTTTTCAATTGAACTGAGGCTTTCGGTAAAATTCCGAAATCCTCATTCGATCTTCTGATTAAACTGGATCTAAAGACTCAAGTTCTTCAATGTCTTGCTCTTGCTTATGCACTTCTATGAGCTCATCAATTGTCAGTTCTTGATTGTGGAAATCCAGCAGTTCTTGAACGTCATCACTATCGACTTCTTAACTTTTATTTGTCTGGCAAAATCGACAACTTCTACAATCACGTTACCAATTTCATCAGGCTCTGGCACTGATTCTCCTGATGAACACAATTCGTTATCTTGCAGGTTCGTCGAAAATTTTCATAAGTCAATTATTTCAGATCAAATAATAACTTCTATTTAAGCTAACAAACAAGATTTAATAAGCTATAAATATTAATACCAAATGTTTATTGGCTCAAAGCTGGATATAGCCCCAGCCACTCGCTTTAAAGGGTACATCACATCTACTGAAGCTGGGTCGATGGGAAACTGGGTTTTAACAAACCCTCTGTCCCATATCGAAGGTATACGTTGCCTTGACGTTGTTACAGTAAATTAAAGAGTTCCTTGGAGTAATTCAAGTGTCGTCAGGTGACGTAATAGGCCTTTTCTTTCACTGCGGTTGAGATGAGGTGATTCATCACATCTAGTGAGTGTAACCACTTTTATAAATACTAGGGGGGAGAGTTACAACAATTTTCTGGCGTGAATAATCATCGTGAATAATCATCATGAATTGGTTTAACACCAAGTTTCAGTGATGAAATAAAAGTATTATATATATATATATATATAAATATATATATATATATATATATATAATATGGATATATATATATAATTATATATATATATATATATATATATATATATTTATTTTAAGTCAATTCCTACTTAGATCAGCAAAGAAAAATTTTATTTTAGCTAATTTTTATTAAATAGTTACAATAAATATAAATATGTATATACATAGGACAGAATCACAATATACAGTGGTAATTAATTTTTATTCATTATCATTGAAGTATCGTATTGTTATCCAAAACAATTGTGTATATAAAATTTCAGTTCAACTGAATGTTTTAAAACGTGAGAAAAAAAAATCTAAAATTTTTGACCCAAGGCGCTAAAAAGGAAACCAACGTGGCTGTATCTGAAATTTTTTAAATACTTACTTTTAATCAATTATTTTTTATTAATTATAATTAAATCACTGTATTGTCATCCAAAATAATCATATATATAAAATTTCAGCTCAATTGAGCGCTTTAAAATGTATTTTATTAACGATTGAAAATTCCACCAAGATAAATAAATGAATAAATGAGCTAGTACTAGGAATTGAAAAACTAATCGACGAGGTCTGAAAATCGTGTAAGTCGAGGTAGGGTAAGTCGGGGTAGTGCAAGTCGAGTACTTGCTGCATAAATTATTTTCCGAATCAAGACCGTAATAAATTTTTTTTTTGAAGCAAACTGTTATTGAAAAATCTATGAATGACAATAATTTTAGAATCCTTTGCTGCCTAGTCTGTGCTAAACTATTGTCTTTTTCAAGCCAGATATCTCAGAATGAGTGAGAATGGTCTAGAGCAGGCGTAACCAAGATATCGATTGGTAGACTGCAAAGTTTCTGAAAGCTGCCATCGAAACTGATTTTCAGTTTGACGACTTATCTCTTGGGGAACATTGCTGCATCACACGAGATTAATATTTCAACTATTTTTCATTTTGTTATACATAACTAAGAGACATATTTACGTAACTAAAGTTACTGCAAACTCGTTTCCTCCAAGGAATTCATCCCCGGTTCTTAGAAATTTGTCTCTCTAAAAATAGCTGTGTGTCGTCACAGCACACACTGCAGTTTCATTTTTGTAGGAAAATATGGAAATTCTTATGCATCTTCCTAAATATAGGTTTCTTTGGAAAAAATATTAGCCTTTGAAGAAATCGCTCGAACATGTTTTATTGTGAGCATGCTAATTTTTATGATGAAAGTTTAAAATTTAAAAGAATAACTTTTTCTTGTACGAATGTTTCCACAACTGTCTTAAGACCAGCTACAGATAAAAAGTGTTATTTATATTATTAGTGACATCGCTGTTTTAATGGTACTAAAAGCTTAGATATGGATTAAGAATTTTCGTAGAATATATTACTTAAATTCTCTAACTTTGTCTTGTTATGTAATGTATTTTTTTTTTCTCTTTTGACTAAACCAATAATTGTCATGTAAACGTGAATAAGTCTTAGCCCCATCACTAAAGTTTATTCGTATTAAAAAGCTTCTGTAGTTAAGCTTTTTATTCACACACAAAACAAACAAGGTTTATTATCTCTGACGAAAACATGGAAATGCTTTTGAGGATAAGTGTATGCATAATTTGAAAAAATCCATCTTGTACAAGAGCTTTATTTTAAAATTTAAATTTACTACACGTTGAACATTTCATGAACACATTGAAATGACATTTCAGATCGAAGCACAAAGATTTGGTTTTTATTATATTGAATTGAGCAATCTTTTGGACTTAACAAACATTTTTTTTTCTACTAGTATGTTACTTGGAGGCCAAGTTACAATAAACTACATCAAATTAGAAAACTGGAAGTGGGTTCTTTTTAAGCTGGATTTAAATAATTCAAAATCTATGATTACGTGTCTGATAACTTAAAAATAATATAAATGTATTTCTATGAAGCCGCCAATTCTATTCGTAGGTTCGATGTTGTGAAACGAATTAACTCATTCGTCATGAGACAAATAAAATCCAGGAATTTTGTGGCCAGCTTTTATTTTATATTCCACATGATAAAGCCACTCACCACATAAACATATACAGTTAAGAACAACTCATTATACATTAATTTTCGTTTTAACACGTATTTAGTCTCTGTCCAACGTTTCGTTATTATTCTTCCACGCTCTACTCTATGATAAATCTATTCAGATGGCAGCGCCACCTGTACTCAGTTTTACTAGTAAGGCGAACCTTACATTGTCTGTCTGTTTATTTTAATTTCCAGGGAAGTTACTAATACTTACTACTCTGGTGAAAACAATTAAAGGGTCTAATGTTTTTTTATAATAAAAATATTAATGCAACTAAAACCAAACCTAGCAAAAATATCATCCGATGTGTCACCAATATATGGGAAAACAAAGAGGGGCATAACCTGCAATATAAATAAGAAACTGGTCACCTGTCCAGCACAGCAACTGACCCATAACTTGTCATTTAGAGAAAAGTATGTCTTAACAGGGTATATGATAGCCTCTAACAGCTACACAACTCTCGCATCGGTGTTTCATACTGTTTTCCATGGTTCTTATCAACCTTTATGGCAACCGCATCCACTTTTGTAACAAGACACTCATGAGCTAATCGATAATCGTTGAAGCTGGCTTTCGAGATGTGCAATTGAGCGTCCAATGACGTCCCATACGTATTCGATGAGGTTAGGTCAGGGGACATCGCAGGCCATTCTAATTGGAGGTATTCGTCCATTAACTCAGCCCTCCGCGAGTGGGTGTTATAATCTATACAAATGAAATTTGGTTCATATGCTCCGCCGAAAAGTCTGGCATATGGCGCAAAGGTCTTGTACCTGCACTGCCGACTTGCAAGAGTACTTCTATCGAACACATGAAGGTCGATCTGCCTGTCTACCTGCTCAGACCATAAGACCACCTCAATCATAGTGGTCCTTTTCTACTATGTTAGAGGCCCGATATTGATTCCCGGGTTCTCTCCAGATAAGAACACGTCTCGAGTCACTGTTCAGACTGAATCGCGACTCATTACTGAAGAGAACCCACCCCCATTCATCCTCAGTCCAAGACAGGTGATCTGGGTACCATGCTAAACGGTCCTTTTTGTGGTTCACTGTCAAAGGTTACAAACTACAAGCATACAGACACTTGCATTGAGACTCTGGGCCAGGGGCGTGGTACCGCCGTATCAATGATACGGGGCCCCCAAGCTACACGGGCCCCAACAAATATAATTAGTTCCACTAACAAGGCTCCATATCTAAAAAAGGGCCCCGAAGGAATTTTGATACATGCTCCCTTCAGGGCTAGCTACGCCAGGGCTCTGGGAGATCCGTGAAATGTATGTTCCTGTTGCATTTTGCAGGTTGCGAGACTGCTGTGCCATTGTCGTGGACCTATCGTTTTTGGATAGAAGTTTTAAATAACGGTCTTGAACCGGCGTGGTTACCTTTTTTCTGCCTTCGTCAGGTCGGCGGACCACTGTTTTGGTCTTCGCGAACTGTTTTCAAAGAGTGGACACCCCATTTCTCGAAACCCTGAGGTCCCTACAGCAGGTAGTCTGTGATTGGCCCACCTCGAGTCTTTTAACTGTCCACCACCTTGAGGCATCGTCTAGACGATGATGACTGGTCATATTAATGATAAACAAAGACATTTAAAAAACAAGGACTGAACTAAACTACGATGTTTCAAAACATCCTTACGCTATAAGTTTCAGGCAACAAGTACCTCTACACAAACGCGACCACAGCGCCATTGTCACGCTACATCACTGGTCATTGCTTTCCAGGTATCCGCGAAGAGCTTAGATTTTTATTTGCATATCGGCGTTAATTTTTTTCTTTTCTTTTTTAAATCGTTTTTCTCTTTAATTCTTTTCACCAGTTTATAAGTATGAATATTTTTTGAGTATGGTCCTATTATTTCGCTAAAATTTTAGTACATGCATTAAATAACTGCATATCGTTTATTTTAGGTTTACTTTTACTGATGTAAAGTTTATTATTTTTTTCTCTAAATGCTTCAAAGAATTATTAAAAAATTGCGAAAATTTGACTTATAATTGTGAATTTTTGTAATATTTAGATAATTTATTTTAAATATTGCTGATTATAAGCATCAATTTTTATCAGTATTGATCTCTAAAAAAGCATTTATAATGTTTCAGTGTGCTACTTTTTAAAAAGTACTCCGAACGTGTTCAGATACCTTAAAAACTCTCAATCAAACTTAAATGTAATAGTCTGCTGATTTATAATTTTAGAAAAAATTAACTTTCATGAAAATTGTCTATACGTTTTTCTTATAACCTATGTTTAATGGCCTTTTTGATGACTTGGAAATTGTCCAGAGCGAGGATTCACAACAAGAAACACACAATGAGTGCCAGACAAAAGCATTTACTCAAAAAAAAAAAGGTTCTAATAATTATTTTTGATGTGTTAATATTGTTATTTTTAATACGTATTTAATGTTTAGGTTTTTATTTCTATTTATTTCTTTCGGTAATACAGTAAAAATAAGTAAAGCAAACAACAAAAAAATTCATGTGTATCCGATGGGGCATGGTAAAATGCTTAACGAGTTTGCTCTATAGCAGGGGTGGGCAATTGATTTGGCTCGAGGGCCACATTGTGGAAGCAGAGGGAATATCGAAGGGTGGCACTTTTTTATAATGATTGCATTCGTTGGTGAACTCCAACGAGTCGCTCCCCCTTCTTATACAATGTGTTTGTATTGAATGCAATAATAATGTACTTTGACGATAAAGCCACAATACGACCTTCTTTATAAACCGTACAAATTATCAATGTGAACCTTAAATGCTGTATATGTTACTTTTAAGTAACAAATATTTCAAGTTACTTTTTTTTTTGTAGTAATAAGATACGCATTTAGACAATTTTCATAGTTTAGAATATATTTTGTTTTGCTTTCTTTCAGTAAATTAATAATTTTTTTCAAATAATATTTTATCCTCGACTTTTCGATATGCTCGTGCCTCTCACGTAGGATTATCATGCCCCTCGAGGGAGTGCTCTCCACAGTTCGAGAAACACTGGGTTAACATACATAAAATAAAACAATGGTTTTAATAGTTTTTAAGAGTAAAAAAATCTCAAATTTTGTCCGTATTATGAAATAAGCATTATCTAATTAAAAAATGCTAAAATTAAATTTATCGGTACACGATTTTTTTTTTAATTTTCATATTTAAACAATGATTAAATATGAACCTTATGGGTTCTATTTTTGTATTGATTAATTTCATAACTGATTTTTTTTTCTAAGTAAAAGAAAGTTGAAATAAAATTATAAATTATTTTATCAATCTAGAGATGTATAAAATTGTGCTACCAATTTGAATACCCGCCTCTTGATTAAATAGTTATGAGTCCGTTTTAATGAAAATGATTTTTAAATTATTTATGTCTTTTAATAGTTTTCAGCCATTTAATTTTTTTTTTTTGCTTCAATCTGTATTATTTTGTTAGCTTTAATAAAAGATTTGTTTCTCCTTTACTTTTTATCCCACAGTTGTTTTTTTCTCTTTCTTTTAATTGGAGTAATTAATTTGAAATTAATTAATTTAAATCAAGATGTGCTTCCCCAGTTTTGCTTCTTTGATAATTTATTCAATGGAAGCTTTCAATTTTTGTTAATGTTGCAATTTTAATTAAAAACATTCTTTTTCATTTATGGTTATCTTTTTTTTTATTCAATTCGTAGTTTTGTTAAATTTGTTTTTATTTTCAGATATTTGTTTATTTTATTTATTTTTCCTAAAAAAAATTAAATCTTTGCATTACATATCTAAATAGTAATTGTTTTTGTAGCTGGATTTGGGGAAGCTATTCATCATGAAGTTTACAAATGACATTTTATATTCATTTGAGTATGAAATTTTCAAATTATCTATATCTTCTTTCAAGAATATTTAATATATTTTTCTCAACTTTTTGTTACATTTTTTTTGTATAAAAAATATGACTAATTTATCACTGGAAAAACTTCCGCATATCTTAATATCTTAAATAGAAATGCTGAATTTAGCAACTATTATTAACATGCAACAAATATACTATATTTTTTCATTCGGATAAATGATCTTAGAACTAAATACAGTTTAGTTTACAAAGACTTGTTAGAAAAGTTTATTACCAAAAAATTATCCGTTAATAATATCAAATAATAATTCGCAGCAAAAATTTTAAGTTTTATATATGAATGAAAATAATTTCTTTTTAATATTTTTACTCAGAAATTAATTGCAAGTTATATTGGACCATTCATCCAGAAAGAAAAAAAAGTCTAATCAATCAAAAATGTTTAATCAACCTCTTTCTCTTTCATTTTTTTCCAATTTAATTTTACTCTTGAAGCATCCATTCTTTAACCGGTGGAAAAAAGTGTTCTAAGCCGTGTGTACAAAGAGGCCCCATTGGGTACAAGGGAAAACTCAATTTATAGAGGAAATCCTTTTTTATTTGACTCCGGCTTTTCCGGATTCGGCTCGTTTAGTTTCACTCATGTATAAAGTAATTCGGTCAAGGAATTGCTCACAAACAACTAGTCAAACATACAATATATTTGAAAGAAGAATAGACGCACACCATTGATATCAACGGCCACCCGGAGTTAAACTTCTTAGGAAAATAAAAGGAACAATAGGTATTGTTTTTAGGTCTGCTGCATTGTGATTCTGTATTCTTTCAAGGTGTGTGTAAATATTTACTGTAAAACACTATAGGTGGAATCATATATATATAAGAAACCATTTTTATAAATATCTTGTGACTGAGGAAAATTTTTTTTTTTTCTATCTCTTATTTTGTTTTAATTTACTCTAAAATAAATGATGTTCAGAGAACATTATTTCCTGAACACCATCTTTTTGATATTCAACAATAGAAATCATAATATTGAGCAGATTAATTTGTAAAATATAATAAAAAACAAGTAATATAAAAAAAAGCTTTTTAAGTCAATTCTTTAGATCAACAAGAAAAATTTTATTTTTTGCTACTTTTTTTTAAATAGTTTCAATTAATATAAATACGTATAACATATGACGAATCCCTTAAGGGGGTATTTTTTTCTTTTCATTAAAATTTATTGTCATCCCAAAAAAATCGGTTATATAAAATTTCAGTCAACGGGTTTTTAAAACGAAAAAAAAAAAACCCTTTTTAAATTTTTTGCCAAGCCCCAAAAAGGGTCCTAAGGCCAATGTGGCTGTATTTGTTTTTTTAATAATTAGTTTTAAACAATTAATATTTATTTAAATTTTAATTAAATTATTGTATTGTCTAAAAAAAATCATGTTTTAAAAATTTTGCTCATTTTAACGCTTTTTAAAGTTTTTATTAACATTTAAAACCACCAAGATAAATAAAAAAAATAAAAAAAAATAAATAAATAAATAGAATTGTAGCTAATATAGGTGGTAAACATCGGGAAAAGTCTTTTTGCGAGACTGTTTTTTCGTATAATTCTCGCAGGGGTAACCAGCCCAAATGGGTCTTTCAAAATTTCAAACCCAAACATAGCATTGCTTTGGGCCCCCCCGAATCCTGCCCCCCCCTAAAGCGGGGATGAGTTACCCCCCGATTCTCACGTGTTTTGTTTGTTTTATTTGCTACCAGGATGGTAAATATCCATTTTATTTTTCTTTACATGCATAGATTTGAGAAATAAAATTATGTGTTGTAATTATTAATTTATTCCGATTAAATGTCAAAAATATAGATGTGAATTGTACATTTATATGGGATCCGTGGTTTATATACAGCCCTTTCTGTCTCTCTCTTTCTAATTATCCCTTCATCCTCTCTAAAAGAAAAGCCAATCGTGAAATCTAGTAACTACTAGATTTGCATAGTTTAAGTATAACAGGCATGTTTCTTTTGTTGAGTAGACACCTGCTAAGAACGGGTTTTGCGGAAATCGACTCCCAAGAGGTGTCACGGGGATATTATAGATAATTTATAAAAAAGAAAACCATTTTTGTACTTTTAGACTTGAAATTTCCTGAGAACATATTTTGGGGAAATTGACTCCCAAAGGGGAGGAGCGATAAAAAAAAGATAAAAATACTTCCGTTTTTGAAATTCATTTCTTGCTCATTTTAAAGGAAGAGGCCAGTGAAATTCCAGTAATGATTTCTAAATAAATTTTTCTTACACACGCTCGTTGTTTTTACTTTTATATATAACTTCTATCAAGTTTTGCTGTGAATCTACGAAAATGGCAATTTTCAAGTTTTTCCGTGACCTCGGGTCAGGGGCGTAGCTACCGCCGTATCAATGATACGGGGCCCCAACATGTGTAACTTCAGTCCCACTAACTAGCCCACTCAGAACTAGCTACCCCTGTGCCCCGGGTCCTGGTTTCCTTTAAGGCTCTTGTCTACCGGCTATTTTGAATTCACGAATGTAATTCTATGCTGTTTCTGCTTTCTTTCTCTCTCAGATCTACCCGATTTTCGAACCGTCGAGACTCACCGAATCCGCATGTTGTGTGGTGAATATCTAAAGTGTCCTTATCACTTCACCACAGTTCCGCCACCGATAGTCCTCTTGTTGTTCCAAAATACGACATCAACAAAAAATAAATTTATATTCAAATTTAAAGAATTATAAATTAAGATAATTCATTTCTTCTCCGGCTTGAGACTTCCACCGTTCAAAGGAATAAAATATAAAAATATTCTTATAAATATTCATTGTAAAAATACTTCTTTAAATCCTAATTTTTATTGGACTCTGCTCTGCAATCCCTTTAAAATTATTTTCTTATCTCTCTCTTTATAAAAAAGTTCGTGATGCTGTAATAAATTTATTACGTACTATCGCAACAATGTCAACGTTATAGATGATTCGCCAAGTTTGCAACCCTGATTTCGCAAGAACCGAAACGCGCGAATTAGCAACCGTGTGCTTTGTTCATTATAATGTCGCCAACACGGTTGGGATATTACATTATTGCTTACTTCTCGGAGAAAATTATCTCAACAATTGCCTGGACTGGAATCGTTGCGTGAGAAGAAAGGTGTTGTCTTATACTAAGACTTATTAACTGTCAACTTTCTAGAAAGCAGCAAGATCTGCAGGTTTATCAAAATCTGAGGACTATCAATGAGGATGATACAGCTTCATTGATGAATTTAACTGAAAAGGAGCGCCAAGAAGGAATTTTACGAGAAACAGAACAAATAAATAGAATTACATAATACAAGTGAATAACAGGTTTACAATTTGAGTAATAAGTACGAACAATTGTATAATTTGTACAATGGCAGTTGGTTCGCCATTAGCCGCACTGGTGGTACCCCCTCTAGTTCAAATAGAATTTCTTCAGAATAGTTTCGTTGAAATAAATATTTCAAAATTTATTCGATTCACTTAAAAAATTAATAATTGTTTTCCTTTTTAATCAAGAAATACGTAATACTAACCGCATGTCTTGTGTGACAGTTAACACAGTCTGTGATTTGAAAGTGAAAGGTTCCTCATTTAAATGTTTTATTTTCTGTTTTATTTCACACGATTTATGAATGCATATTATAATAGCTAAAATAAAAAAAGCAACTAATTAATTTAAGAAAAATATTCCACTTACGCTTTCAATTTGCTACATTAGAAAAAAACTTCGGACGTTACATTTTCGTTCCTGTAATTGTTTCAAATTCTTCAGAGGTGTTTCTATTTTATTCATACGGTGTTAATTGTGGATACTAATTAGTTAATAATTATTTTTTGTATTTCCACTTACGTCGCTTACATGTCAGTGACAATGTAACTTTTCAAGCAGTATTTTACGTTCTTTGATGTCAAATATTGTAATTAATTTAAGTTATTTTATGTTTTTGAAGTTGAGAAAAATTATATCAAAGTAACACAGATTTGCATTTTAGTAATTTAAAAACTATCACAGAAACTTAAAACAAAGTAGAAAGTAATTACCTCTGCGACATTTGCTGTCAAATTAAAAACCATAATTAAATTTAATGCATGTGATTGAAAAACTTGCAGCATTCAAACAATGTACATATCTCGCGAGTTAAAAAATAAATATCGCCTTCTAATTAATCATCATTATACAAATGTTTTTTTTCTAAATGATACACAAAATGCTAAAAACTTTTTTATTACTGAAACGTCTGCATTACATCAATCATATCTGAAGACATAAGTATTTAAAAATATATGTGTATCATAAAATTCGTGGGAATGGTTCCCTTTTCGTATGATAATTATTAATTATAAAAGTATTTTATGTGAAAATATTAATATGTAGTTTCGTAAAGTATAAAGTAACATTTCTTCATATGGGAAGTATTAGGCCTTATTTAAACGAACTCTGAATACGAAGGCATTATTTAAACAAACTAATAAAATTGTTCGTAGTATTGCATGCATAATGACAAGATAATAGTTTGAAAAGAATTGTGAACAATTTCCACGTTTTTGCTTTCTTAAAAGTTTACTTTATCAAATCTCTTCAAACTCTCTGAATTTCATCAAGACTCCTTTAAATTAAATCGGTTTTATGTCATATTATGAGTATTTTATTTCTTTTTAATGCAGCGTTTCGAAACTTCAAAAGCATAATTAAAAATGCATAAACTTCATTTTATATGCATTACTCAATTATCAAGCCCGAGTGAAAGCTATTAAAATTTGAAACATTAAATCTCTTTTACCAAAATTTTATGCTCCAATAACAAGGTCTTCAAATACATAATCATGTTTTATAATTAATTCAGCCTAGAGCGTATTTGTAATGATTTAGCAGTTATGGTTTTATTTTGTTACTCATTTTATCTTTCGATGCACTTTTTATCCATATTATTACAAGATCCAGAAAAGTTGAATAAATTTCATGTAGTTATACCATACTGTTGGAAAATGTTCGCGCTATTTCTTACTAGGTATTTTAAGTTCAAAGTTGAACAAAATGTTCTTAAACCATTTTATTGGAGATCAATTTAAAATTTTTTCATAGAATATTCAGCGTGTTCGCTTAGTTATCTCGACTGGATATTTATTATAGAAAATAAATTTAATTAATGAAGAATGTATACCTTTCTACATTTTCATTAATAAATGTTTTTAATTTTACACAGTCATTAATGGGACCAGGACATCCTATTCATTCAAAAAATCGGTTTTTAAATTTTAGTGTTAGAAAGTAGTGCATATTTTTCTGAATTTAAAATGTATTTTCGTTGATAAAATAATTGACAAAAATGTAAATATATGTTTACTAATATTTAGTTTTTTCACTTTTTCTCCAAAGCATTACTTTTTGCTTTTAGGCACATTTTCAAAAAAAATAAATAAAAAATATTGCACTACATGGTTGTTTCAATTTTTTTATATTTCTATACAGGATACCTGTGTATATAGTGAACCTATTTTTTTTTTAGTCGTTGTAGTACATATTTCTTTGAAAAATAGTTTTATGTATGGAAAGGAAGGAAAAAATAAAATTAAAAAAAATTTTTTTAAAGAAACTATCTTAATGTTTTACTAAAAAATAAGTTCATTATATTTTGCGTTTTGTTTTATATATTTGCAAAAACTATTTTACATATTTAAGAGATAATTTTCTTTAAAAATTGGCACCTAAACATAAGCATGTATTAAGAGATCTCAAAAATTCTGTCCAACTTAAATTAAACCGAAAAAAATTTTTTTTTAACTAAAAAAAATTTATTTTTGCATTTCTACAGATTGATTAAAATATCTTAATTAAGATCACAAAAAAATCTAAGCTCTATTAGAAATTTTTTAAGATATATGTCGCATAGACAAAGAGTTTTATTTTTGGCATTTTACTCTTTCGAGTATCCTAAGTTATTCACCTTTCATTTGGAAGTGAATCTTTTCAAGGAAATACATTTTTACTTATAAGACAGAAATTTGACTAAAAATCCAAATCTTGAATCTTCCATCAAGAACAGTTCCTGATTGAAACAAACAGGGCGAGGAAGAACTAAGTATTGACATCAATATTTCGAAGGCGAAAACTCTATTTCCTGAAAGAGTTTCTGAATCAGCATTGAATAAAGCGCCAATTAATCCTATTTCCGGTTTGTGTTTGAAGTATACTTGCTTTACTAACTTTCTCTAGGGCAAAGCGGAAACTTCCAATAAACTTTCGCTTTCTCTGCGGAAATTTTTGTCTATGTCTCATTGTGTAGAAATATTACCAATTTAAAACAATTGTACGACAACCTCCCCTCCGAAGGAAAGAGCGTGTTCAGTAAAAAAATGCAGTGCAAAAGTTAGCAGCAAGATCAAAGTAAATAAACAGATATCCTGAAATTGCCAGATTTAAATTAAAAAAGTATCTAGAAAAAGTGGAAGACACACGAAAAATAGCTCTCAGTTTTGGTTTTAAAATGCCTTCTTCCGGTCGGCATTTACCAACCGGAAGTGACATCTGCTTTTACTAAAATAGTTGAAAGGTGTTTTTTCCCCCCTCTATTGAACGAAAAATGAAACTCTTGGTATTTTATAAACCTAGTAAATTGGCCTTCAAAATCAAAGTATAAAATAATTTCGTTAATTTTCCCTTAAATCAAATATTTTAAGGTAGTCGAATACCTTAACAGTGGTATTGCTATAAGAAGCAATCAATCCAGATCCTGTACCTATGTACATTAATTTTCAAATTACCTATATGTTGATGTTGTTAATTAATTGTAACAATATGTTGGTGGTAGTCATGAATAAATTCACTAATTTGGGCAATTGCATTCTTGACTATTACGAGAGACTGAACTATTATTGTAATTAAATATTAACCTAATCTGTTTCTTGTTACACTTGAAATTTTTTAATTAAAAACTGGAAAAAGTGACAAATGTTAAGCAATAACTTAAGTGTATATATATATAAATAGAGAGAGTTTAATAAATTAAAAGATACCCAAGTGAAAAAGTTGTATAATTTACAAGGCCAACGAAGAAAGAAATTGGAGTTCAAAAGACTTAACAAATGTAGATACAAAAAGAGTCTTTGGACTAAAATGGAGACCTATTATGATTTCTAAAGCTGTCGCTGAATTAAGCCAGCGATTTAAGGTTAAGTCACTTTATGGTACCAACCCCGTACAATGAAATTTTTCGACGTGGCCTAGAAAAAACAGTTATGTTGTTGAAAAGTTTAATGCTAACGCACGTGGGTGATAAACCAGACATAGAGGCAATAATGTTTCCTGGGGAATATAAGAAAAATTTTATAGTAAGGATAAAAGCATACACGTAAAATGAAAACCATAAAGAAATGGAAAACAAGCATCTTAAAAGAAACTAAAAGTAGCCAAATGATGTTTTAGAAGCAGAGTGGTAACTTGCAAAGGTAAAAAAATAAAAAACAAAATTTTCCACTTAGATGATTTATTTTTCATTAAGCTAAGCAAGATATGTTAAATAAATTAATATCCTAAACGTGAAAAAAAAAAGAGAGTTAATATAGCATACATATACAGTGAACCACAATGCCTCTGCATGTAGAACCGAGGGGTGGCCGTGTTTGCCTTAAAGAAAAAGCAGGTTAATAGGAATGGGGTTAAAGAAGTAAGTGAAGAGTTTCCGAACCCCACAGGTCAGTCAGCGTCACTAGCATTTATATATATATACCAGATGGCACTTGACTGTAAAATATGGCTCCTTGTATTGTGTGTGTGTGACGAAAAGAAGGAAAATAGAAATAGAAGTAGTCGATAAAAAGTACCATGTGCCCCGTTCAATAAATTTTAAAAATCTGACAGAGACGGAAAGACCTTTTCTTTGTGTGTTATGTGGAAAAAAAATTTTTGTTTAATTTCTTTTTTCAAACACATGAACAAAGACAATATTAATTGTGTTTAAATATATTTTCATTCGAATTATTCCAAAAAAAAAAAGAATTTTTACATTTAGTTTTCTTAAAAAAATTTTTACGCAGTTTTTTTTAATTAAATATGAAATAAAAAGTATATTGTATGTATTCTTATTCAAAAATTTTCACGTGCATTTTTATTCAGGGTCATTACATCGGCTGTTTTAATTCCCAAAAAAATGATTTACGCTATTTTTTGTGCATAATTAATGTCCCATTTCATTATTGCTGTTAATGAGTTTTCGTTTGCAGCTGGGGGAAGGTAAATTAGATTTAAGTAGTATAATCACTCTCCACGTTCGCTCAAATTGTTTTCCGAATATTGCTTACGCAGCTCCTCGAACTCTTCTATATTCCTTTATTGGGAAAGGAGGGCCGTTGAAAATAATTGGAGTTAATTTTTCCTCCCTTCTGCGGGGGCAGGTAAAATACAACTTAACTTTATTCTCAAGTTTAAATATTTGACACTGCCCAAATATAATTAGGGGAGCTAAGCGTGTATGAAAATAATTAAATCCGTCCTTTTCAGCACTAGAAAGAGTATTGTTTGAATTTTTTTTCACAAAATCAATTGTTTGTTAGCGAGACAAAAGGAAAAATAAAAGATAAGAAAAAAAGCAAAGGGATAATGAAACCAGCTATGAATACGTTTTTGATATTCCGTTTTTTCCCCCTGTCTTCTCTTATATTCTAAAAAAAAACTTATTGTTTCCTTTATTTATTATATTTTCTCTAGTGATCTTTCGGTAACATTACTGTTTTTTTTTTCTCTCTCTTTCTTTTTTGTGATAAAGATAAAGGAAAACAACGTGAGAATACTAATCCTGTTAAAAAGGAAGACATTATTAAGAAATAAATAAAAAGAAAAGAAATAAAGAAAGGAAATATGTTGTGAGATTGCTATAGTTGTTTTTTGATGCTTTGTAATCCGACCTGAGTTTGAATAAAAAAACCTGCTTCACTATTTTTAAAAAAATTTTTAATCTTTATTTTTTATAGCTTTTTAATTATTTATTATACTGCTTTGACATAACAGAGCCTGGATTCTGAATAAAATGAAATTCTTATCTTATTGGATTCCACGTCGGTCTATAGTTACATAAAAGTTATTGATGAGGTGACCTCTCATGTGAAGTCGCTGAAATTAGATGAAGGGGCAAATGAAGTCGATATAGATATATCTTAAATTACAAAAGAAATGGCCTCCTAGACTCCAGTTAGATTCAACGTATAACAGTCATTATTTCACACAGTTATCATTTGTAGAATGGAAACTCGACCCTGTGACGATTGTTAAAGAGTACTGGGATTTTTCGCATGCCACCTCAGCAAACCTGGGGCAGCGGTACTAATGGTTAAAAGGTATCGAATCGCGGCGGGCATAATGGCGGTTGAGCTACGTACTACACGAACCCGCCGTGGCAGGGGGTGATTCACGTTACGCCGTGAGGCTCCAAACGTCCTCACCGCACTGAGATTGTAGTGTGTGGAGTTAGGAGAGGTGCCAGCTCGGGTATCGTCCGTCATATGACCATGTGGTTCAAAATTACGAGGTCCATCATGAAAGCCCTCTGTGAAGCTATTGCGACGTTCGCTCACTCACTCACTTGCCATCAAAGGTTAAGAGTACTTTGCATTATAAAGTTCATCAAATTCTTATGCAACCCAAGCATTGGTAATACCCAATGGGCTCAATTCATCTAGCAGTCGCGCTTGATAATCAACAAGTGTTTTTAGCCCAGTGAACAAAGAAAATGACGTCATTGGCGGTCACACGATAAAGGCAGTCATGTCTTTTCAGCTAATCAGTTCATGCGCTCCTTTGTTGACAATTTTGCTCTTTTCTGAAGCTTTATCTTAAAAAGTACAAATTTGTCTACAATAATAACGCACATAGATAAACAAAATGCTTTAGATTTGAAAGTACACATGTCGCAAATTATTTTTTCATAACATTTTTCATTTTCCAGTAACTTCATCTCCTACGGTCTTTGATGCCAACGCATTCGCAAAATAAAGCTGCAAACCAAGAAAAAATCTCTCTACTTAGGAATTAAAATTATAGCCGAGAAATTACGACAACAATAGCTAGACTAGCTAAGGACTAAAAAGCATTTTGGGACACCAGAAGATTCTGCCGACGGTTCCAGATCGCTATATTGGAATGCTGGCACCACCAGACTTACCTGTAAACACTTACCTTTTCGCTGTCCTTCCATTGTTGAATTTTTAAAGTAGAAAATAACTGCCGTTTATTCTATACTCGGACCATGGATGTTGCCACGGCGACGATTTCACTCCTTTGGAAATATTTGACCAATACTGCTTATGTTTTTGTTATTACCACATTTAGAAGCTTCTTTGTCATACCAAACAACGCTATTGTGGCCGAAGCATGAAAATTAATGGAACTTTAAGTTCAAGGACATTCAAAATGTTGAAAATTGATCAAAATAATTAAACACATACTTTTGGATTTTATTTTAAAACTATATTAAACTCTATCAAACTGAACTCACAAAAAATAGGTTTTATGCGTTTTTTAATCCAGTTATGAGGTAATTTCGATTCACTTTCATCTATGAGCCAAAGCCCCCTCTCCCCCTCCCAGTATTTTTTTGCTGCTGCAATGATTTTTTTTTAAGAAAGCCAATTTATCTCGACTTGAAAGAGATTCTTAAGAAAAAGAGTCATTGATTGATTTGTGCCTAGTCGTATTGTAACGAGGAAAATTATGTTTTTTAAACTTAACATTTTTACCACAAATCCAAAAAGTTGTTTTGATCTATGTTTTTTTCCCCAATAAGCAGTCAAGATTTCATTTGTCTTGAAAAAACATATATTCTTTAGGTATTTTTTGTTTCGAAGACATGAGGGATAATTAAAAATTAGATTCACCCATTAAATGGTTCTGCTGGGTTCGAATCCCGGATAAAGCATGGATGTTTGTGTTGTAATCTTTCATAACTATGTGTGATGTGGGCTTCACGGTTACTTTATGTAAGCCCCGTGTGTTGATACTCTTTCATAATTTTTACAGGGGTTATCAATCAATTCTCCATTTGTAAAATTTAAAAAAAACCATACCGTTTTTTCTAAAGAAATGTTTAAAAAAGTATAGACGTACCGTGAAATAATTTTGACTTCTGATTATTGGGAAAATAATAAAACTAAACTCTTTTTTCACTACGAAAAAATACATTATGCATTGTATAGTAGTAAATGTTTTAGTTATACGTGTGATTCAAATTTAAGGTAACATCAGTGGGGTTTTTGATGTTGCAGATTAGATGGCAAATAACTTATAATAGGAATATAAGATGTTTGTAAAACGGTTTCTAAGGTAGGCTTTAATGTTATTCATCTCTGAAAATAATGATTCGCAGGCCTATGTAAATGAAAATGTGGTTATAATATTATGATTTTTTTTTCAAAAACAAATTCTTCTATAAGTTTTTCTTCATCTGGTTTCTCATGTATTTAATATTTTTTCAAGTTTGGGATGTACTTGTGTAATTTCTTATAATATCGTTTATAAAAACATGCACTTTAGTGTCAAAAGCGCCAATGAGATCCCTCATGAGAATTACTTCACAGTGAACTTTGTTATTTTGGACTAAAATGCAAACTATTTTGATAGGTGGCGTGCCTAAAATATTGTTTCGTGTGCCATTAATGGCACGCTTGCCACTGGTCCTCCATCCCTGTTATATCCAGAGAATTCGAGTTGATTGTGGGCTCTTAAAACGTACGTTGTATAGTTTGGTAGCTGATGTCTTCCCATCTCAATGAAGTTTTACTATAACACTGCTTTAAAAATCGCTTAAACATTACCATTTCTTTCCTTTAACGGTTTTGATGTCCGGAATATCAATAGCTTTATGTAAACATTAGCGGACACTACTGAGTATGCGCGTTGGCGAAATTTTTATGTATTTTGTATAGCCACTGTATATTATTCATTCGGATTCTTGAATATGCTTAAAAAAGAACTTGAAATTTTCTTTCACCAAACGCCTTCAAAATTAAATGGAGACAGGCAAACAATAAATAATTCCAACTAAATTGAAGGGAGGGTAAGCCAAAATAGGACAAGTGACTTTACTAATGTATATCTTATATACATATGATTCTTTAATAAGATTTATGTCAAAATGAAGTATCCTCGATGGTGTTTAAAAATGGAAACCTTAATATCCCTAAGTTATTATTATTATTTTTTTGTTTACATTTGTTCTCTCTCACGCATCTGGAAACATTGCGAGCAATTAAATTTAAAGAAACATTGGAACTCTTAAAAGGTATCAAACTAAGATTCCGGAACCGTGATTACAAAAAGCGTATAAAAATGTATTTATGATATTTGGTGCCACTTAGATTAGAAAATGTATATAAAATGGTTTTAAAAATAGTATTACAATAAAAAATTATTTAAGTATAATATTTTGACAAAAAATGAACATGTAGAATGACCCATTTTCAAAATGTTCTCCTTTTTTAAAAAAATGCTTCTATTATAATAATATTTTGCCTGTATATACAAACAAGACCTCTGTACAGGGAACTCAACTAGAATTTTGAAATATATAACTTAGAAGTGGGATTGTTGTGCATTTTTACGACAACTGCAGGGAAATTTTAAGATAAAAAATACTTACGATAATTATATATATATATATATATATATATATATATATATATATATATATATATATATATAAATTGGTTGTAACTCTGGAAATATTGTGAATTTCTCAAAAATCATAGTTGAGCTGTAAAGAGGGTCTGAGCTATATACAGGAAAAATATATTATTGTAGTAGAAGCGGCATTTTTTACAAAGGAAGGCATTTTGAAAAAATTAAGTTCATTTTGCCGAAACATATTATTTAAATAATTTTTTCCCTCACTTAAAACAATTTTATGCATGTATTCTAATCTAAGTGACCATGTCGTAAAAATATATTCCATTTATGCGCCTAATAAATCACGGTTTGACAAAATAGTCTATAATAATCCTCCATTAGCTGTCAGTGATATACTAAGAACCATTAAGTTATGAAAAGATGTGAGACTCGTATGAGGCAAATACATTTATATTATTACCCATCGATGCCTATTTTTTATATTTATTTTATGTTGTTTCCTTTGTTATTCTGTTACTGAAAATTTTCATACTCTTATTGAATTTTTTTTTCTTGTATATTCTTATGTGTTTATTGTAGAATAATATAAATGAATATTCTCAAAAATCTTTAAATATTTTTAAAAATACGTATCAATCCGTGAAATATTAATACAAGATTTCTTATATTCTTATTAAACAACCTCTATTAAACTATCTCTATCTAAAAACCTCTTCTATTAAACTCTCTATCTATATCTTCCTCAATAAGGGAAAGAATAGTAATAAGTCGGGATTTTAATTTCTTTTATTTTGCAATAACCAATAAAGAGTTAATTTAGCTGTCTTTGCAGACCGATCTCGATTTTCTACCAGGGATTTATTTATTTTCTTAAGAGTTCGTATTTTTGCGGAAGAGGTTAAAATACTTGTATAGCTTCTTGTTTGCATTTTAGCCATGGCTTGTAAAAACCAGGTACCGGATTATTTTTGTCCTAAGCACTTTATATCTATCATCACCGTCTGATGCAGCTATTTTTCGTAGACTACTTTCGAAAACAACTTGCTTAAGCGATATTATTTTGGAACAATATTTTGCAATACTTTTCTTCGAGATAAGCTGCTTTCTATTGGTAACTGGCGCTACATTTAAGTTAGTTGCGTTTTTTTATTCCATTTTTATTGCGGTAGCAAAAAGTCACTTTAAATTATTATTATTTTTTTGTGTGTGACTTTAGCTTTTAAACATGTTATATCTAATATCCGTGATATATCGAGGGCTTTTTTTAATTGTCTTTTCATTAAGGATCTATAAAAAGTTCATATTTTTTTAAAAATATTACTTACAGATATATTCTTCTATAAGTGTGTGCGTGTGGAATGGGGTTCCCCGAAAACACCTTATAGTTCTACGATTTCCGTGAATCGAAAAAGTTTGTTGAATACTACCCTAGTTGAACGATGAGGAAGATAGATAAAAGCGCAAAAAATAATTTATTTTTAACAATAAACATGTCTTAAATAAAATTATCAATTTTAAATTGTTTTTGAATAGAATGACGTGAAGGCTGTTTTTGTTTGGCTTATCTATTTTAATTAATAAACACGAATTTTTAATTAATGTTATTAAAATTAGTTATGTATATGAAGAAGAAGACTCGCGTGATTAAACATTTAAATTTCTAATGTTATTTATTTTAATAAAGAGGAAAACTGTGTAAAAGTTTAAAGGCATTCAAATTATGAGAGATTCCTTAAATCTCTGCGAGTTAAATGTTTGTATTTTGTAATCACGCAGGCACTCATTTAGTTGTAATTATCGTAGTACACAGATGGTTGCATCATTTGCGCAAATTCTATCATTACTGCATCGATCGCCTCAGCTATTAAAACAGTACAGCGGAGTTCTCTAGATAATGGAAAATACCGAAATAAACGATTTGTGTAACATTTGAATGTAATTCCGAATGTCTGACGACTCAAACTTGTGTTATTTATTACCTTTTCTTCTGCGAAACTAGTAAAATAATTGAATTATTAATTTGATTTTTAAAAAAATATATAACATTTGTTGTTGGCAACATGTCTAAATCGTTAATATTAAATTTGAATACCTTCATAACAGTAGATAAAGAAAATGAAAATGTTTTCTATGAGAAGAGTAGTGAGCTCTTAAAAATCCCCTTCTTAATTTTAAAAACTCCTTGATTCATCCTCCGTTTGGAGAGGGGATGCCAACTCAGGTATCGTTCTCTTCACTTGAACGTGGCTCAAAATTATGAAGTCCGTCGCCAATAGTCCTAGTGTTGCTTTGGAAGGCAACATAATTTAAAACCAAATGGATAAGAAATAAAATAATAACATTTTTAATATTTTAAAGTGTCTGACAATTACTTTTTACTTTCTCTGTATTTTAATAAAACTATTATCACTTTTACTTGATCACAAAACAAATAAATATCCCCTATAGAGTTTTGTGTACTAATTTTTATTTTATTTCTTTGTGAACTCGAGAGTAGCTTACCTGTTACTATATGACGGGGCTTTGTGGTCATATATCGGGCATTATGAAAATCGTTTGAAAATACTTTATTGCTAATTGTTCTACTCAAACACAGTGGCACAACAGCGCTTGAGGGCCAGGGCCTACTGTGCCCATCCCAGTATATACGTGGCCATTGGGTGCTGAGGTGCATGAGCAGATGTACATTTGATTAGGTGGTCGGTCGGCAGACCCTCAGTGTTAAAGATCACCAAGCGAAGCCTGGTGCTCTTTATCGACCCGCACGGTAGTGATGAAAGGCTGAGTCGACCTTGTTCAGCCGGAATAAAGCCAACGGCACGGTGTTCCCAGGTGGTCCTGCCAAGATAACTACTACTTGATGGTATTAGCACTGAGGTCACATGAGTTCAATATGCAAGAGAAAGTGGGAGAGAAAACACAAACGCATGCAACCTTTTTACATCAGCAACAATAGTAGATGATTGACATGAATTGAAAAACGTCAAAAACATACTCTTGTCTACGAGTTGTAAAAGTAGGCAAATAATTTTAAAAAATCACGTCAAAGATAAGGCATTTAATTAAGAAGGTCATTATTCAACTGTAAGATGAGGATCAGATGAAGAAAATCAATGTTAACCTTTTTCGGGGGCGTATTGTTACTTTCTTTAAGTTGGGGATTCATAACTAAGGTTTAAAAAGGATTCCTGATGAAGAATATTCAGGGTTTACAACCTTGGAGGAGAAAAAATAATGAATTAATAGTCCCTTTTTTTCATTTATGTAACTAATTATATCTTTGAATAGTTGTATGTGGTTAATATTGAATTCATTATCGAAAATATAACGTCACCATCTCTCTTATATGTATACACATCTAGATATTTCCGCATATATGTAAAGGAAGGCAATCTTTCTGATGACGTACCTTTAAGAAACAAGGACTTTTATGTATATTAAATACATATTTAAATTGAATTTTCATAATTAAGTTAAAAGTTTGCATGCTAATCGTGCTTCTTTTGAACCAGGAATTAACGCTGGTTATTTTAGAGTTAATTTATATTCTACGGGGAAAGGGCTTATATTATTTTATATATATTGTAGCTGTGGTATCTACATAAGCCAGTAACAGCCACTAGTCCAGTAACTCCTTTTTGTCTAGTGGTCATGTTGCGGGGCTTTGGATCTATGGTCATGGCTTCTATTCTCCGGATATGCGCCACTTCATTGGTAAATCTCACTGAACAAAGAAAAATACAACCCCGTTTTGATCTGTCGTGATGCCATCTACCCGCAAGAAAATCAACCAAAAGTCGGCAGACCCATTGACGCGAAACCCCAAAGTCGTCAGCCCCATTGACGAGGCCCAATTTACACGCTCACCATAACAAATATCGCGTTCGTTCACCTATCCACCAACCACTGATGGGGAGTAGTGGGGGGGGGGGTAGTATTACATGCCAGAACGCCCGGACAGGGTGATCACTTTTGTCTAGTGGTCATGTTACTTTCCGGGATTCATGGTCGGGGTTCTGCCAGATAAGCCCCTTGAATAAAATATTTTTTTTTGGGGCCGCGCGATAGCCGGGTCAGACCGCGAAATCGAAGCTAGCGTTGTCGAGTCACAAGTTTGAAACCTGTACCACCGAAAATCTGTTATGTAGAGGGCTGAAGCATGTCAAATTTGTCGTGGATTAAAGTTCTTTCATTGACGGGGGGATTTGAAGAGGGGAGGGCCAGAAGAGGGTAGATCGTCCTCGTCATTTGACCATGGTTCAAAATTATGAAGTTCGTCGCCAATAGCCTTCTTGCCATTTCACAGTGGGTTGAAAATTAAAATCTAATAAACTCATATTTATACTACATTTAATAATTTTCAAATTAATTCAATGCTTCCTCTAGTTATTTAATTTTACGCATTCATTAATTTTGGTTCACTCATTCATTACTTATGTAAAAGAAAGAATCCATAAGAGGGATAGTCCACTTTTTTTAAAAAAAAATTTGATTTAATTTGATTGTGTGTGTGTGTGGGGGGGGGTTATCCTTAAACAATAAATTCTAGCAATAAAGATACAAAATATTGGGTTTTTTAATCAAATTTACAAGAAAACTGATAAATGTTGACTTTTTTTTTACATAAAACACTTTTTAATCTGTTTCGTAATAAGAGTTTTTATCAAGATACTGGAAAGCAAAAACCGTAAATTCTAATTCTATTCAGAATTTTAAAAAATTTTTTTTTTAAAATCTTAGTTTATACTCTTTAAATTCCAAACTCATCATTAGAGGGCCTGCCTTGCTTTTCCTACCAAAATGGAATCTTGATTATCATTTTTTTTCTAACCCATTTCGAATCTATGACAGTAATAGGCTATTTAAATATTTCAAGAAATATAAAAAAAAATCTGCGAACATTTAAGCAATCAGCAGCACAAATACTTTTTAAAAACATTTTTCCCCCCTATATAATGATTTTTATTTTGTTTTTTTTCGTTTATAAATCACTTTAAACCCGGGTCAAGCTGAGAGAACGAAACCTAATTACTCAGGTCTGGGACTGCCATCCCCGTCTGTTATGTTTCTCTGCGCGGAAGAAAAGAGTTCCTCAGGCATTGACATTTTCCCAAAGAGCGAATCCAGGCCAAGGGGAAAGTTTCTGCTGTTTGAGTGGAGAACTCTTTTCCCACAAGTTCTACAATCTTAGATTGGATCGGATAGTTAATTGTATCGGATGGGAAATACTTAAGCTTTTCTATTAAAAGTTCTGTGATATTGAATCGTACAAATATAACTTTAGGAAACTCTGTGGGGAATTTAATAACTTCACTGCGTATATATTATATTGAAAGAAATTCTTTAAAAAAAATTAATTGAATTAGTTTTATTTTTGAAGAAACTGAGTCCATTGATGATAAGTTAAATCTTTAAATCGAGCCTTTTTTTTTTTTTATTAATTAATTGGGGAATATCAGTTCTTAAATATATACATCTTTTTTCCAATGATATTTGTACTTCAAAGTAAATAGGTATTCTACCGTTATTTTATTGAAGAGTGTTTATTGAAAAAAAAATTAATATGAGCAAACATTATTTTATAAATAAGAAGTAGTTTTCTTATACTTAGAATGAAAAGCAATATTTTTCTCTTTTTCAATTCCTACTATTAGCTCACACTCTCGATATATTTATTTGTTTATCTTGATTGAATTTTCAATCGTTATATAATAAAATACATTTTAAAGCGCTCAATTGAATTGAAATTTTATATACATGATCATTTTGAATGACAATACAGTAATTTAATTGTATTTAATAAAAATTAATTGATTTAAAAATAATTTTTTAAAAAAATTCAAATGCCGACACGTTGGCATCATTTTTTTTGACTTAGGACTCTATTGGGGCTTGAGTCAAAACTTAAAAGGTTTTTTTTAACTTTTTTAAAATTTAGTTGTACTGAAATTTTATATACACTTGTTTTTTGGGAAAACGTACTTTAATGATAATTTTAAAATTTTAAATTTCACTTAAAGGGGTTCTGCCCCATGTATATACATATGCATATTAAAAAAATTTAAATATTTAATAAAAAAATTTGCTAAAAAAAAAATTTTCTTTTTTGATCTAAGTAGAAATTGACTTAATTTTTTTTTTATTACTTGTTCTTTATAAAAATCATACATGGTTTCCTGATTGGATTGGATTAACGTTGTGTTGTGAACCTACGATGACATATATTATTTTGAACCTCGGACAATTTATGAAAATGGCACCTGAGCAAAAAAACATATTCGGAAAATAATTGATTTCGATGGTAAACAGCTGGTATATATATATATTCAGTCTCACCCAATTTAACGAATTCATCGGGACAGAACATTTTGTTCGTTAATTTGGGGTTGTTCGTTATTTCGGGTTCTAAACAAAATACAAATTTTTTGCTCTTATCTTTTGGAAATTCTATAATAAGCAACTACATATAAAATATCTATAGTTAAAAATTACACAATTTTCATTCAACAACTAAAAATACTGTTATTGAATTATTACGCATCAGTGAGTTAGAAATTTGAAAGTACTTACCAATAAATGTTTGATAATCTCTTTGATTCCTGATTCAAAAAAGTTGTTTTTTGACTTCCTGTAGAGATGAAAATATTGCGTTATTTACATCCTGCTTTATGAGGTATGAGGAGTTTCCGAACAATGTAAAGCATTAAAAAATGAAACAGTTTTGATAATAGTTTCATTATCGATTTTCGCATCAGAATCGCTATTCATTGGCTGTGATTTATGAACAATTTCCTCGTCTTCAGTTGCACAGATAGACAGTCCGTCTCATCAAATGTAACATATTAAAATCTTAAAATGATTCCTGCGTACTGGAATGGGTTGATATAGGAAAAGAATTTCCTACCCTATTCAAAACTTACTCGATAGATTAACTCATGACTCACCTGAACCTGTTAAGTCTAATAATTCTAATAGCACCCTTTTCCTTCGAAAGTTGCCGCTGACAAGAATATTTTTCTGTTCCTGACAAAAAGGATACGACATTTGAAAAAAAAATCCAATTTTTCTAATAATACCTACTAATTTTTTTCCCAGCTGTTGAAATAATCCGTTAATTCGGGGTTTATTGTTCGTTAAATATGAGTTTTTTACAGAGGACAGAGAAAAATTCGTTAAATCACGAAATTCGTTAAATAGAGGTTCGTCGTATGGGTTCGACTGTATGTGTATATATTTCTCTATAGGTAGGAGGAAATGCTGTACACCGTTTACGGTATTGGCACACAAAGGCAGTATATCTGTTGATGGCATAAGGTGACATTTACTACAATGCAGCCATTAGTTTTTATTAGTGAATGTTAATATCTCTATAATATTCAAGGGATATTACATATAGCCCCGATATTCTGAACAGATTTTCCATTAACCATTAACAGGGCACAATTGTTCATGGTATAATCCCTTTTGATTGTCTCATTCATTAAACTTTTCACTCTTTAAAACATTTATTTTTGTGGGTGAACATCTGGAATATTTCTCGAATATACTAGATACATGGAACATCATATTGCTGTAACATGACGTTTCTATCCCAAAATTACATGAAATGCAATTTTTCTCCAATCAGTCATGACTGGCATTTTACCTGTCCAGATTAGCATTGCTACTCAATGATCACACTGATTATAGGTGTTTTTAATACTTTCTTATATAAAACTTAAAACACGTGCTATGTTTTATTTTTTTATCATTTAAAAATGGTTTTTTCCTGTAGGTTACGAATTTAATATCAAATGATTCGCTCTTTCCTTCAAAGTGATGCATTTTTTTTACAAAAACTACCATTGTGCATTTCTATAAGACATTCAAAAAATATATATGACTGAAAGTAAGGTTAACATTCTTTAGAATTTGGGTGACTGCCAAATTGCGCCAGTTGTGCATTTATTTCGAAATTTTCATATTATTTCTTCTGAATTCGGCTTCCTTCTTATGATGCTTAGCCGCCAAATTATTTTGTTATTCTAGCGAACTGTCATTACTTTGTATTTCTTAGATTATTTAAAATTGAATTCTTAATTAAGCTCATTTAAAAAAATTTATTAACCTCTCGCTGCGCATCCCGCAGTTTCCACGGGCAACCGTAGGCGTAACACATGTAGCACTACGCAGCGAAAGGGTTAACATAAAATTTATAGAAAAGCTAATAATTTATAGCGTTATTTCATAATTCACGAATTTTTTTATGTGTAACATCTCTGGCTCTCGGTTGCTGGATATTTGTTGGGAGTGATTTCGTGAAAAGGGACGGATGTGTGTAACAGGATGTGACGTAAGCGCGCGCTACTTGATTTGACCAATGAGAGTGCGTAGCTGTGTCTTTTCGCTGTCCTCGCATGGGGGGTCCAACTTTAGTAGCCATCAAGCACTCGAGTGCTTGACTCTAAATCCGTTAGTCATGATATTGGGAGACATCAGTGCGGCAGAATGCTTTTTTGAAAATGGACAAACAGTGATTTCGGTGGTCGTATACATTTCTTCGAATCAAACGATTAAAAAAAAATTAAAGATTTCTTGCATTTTGTACTTTTACCATATATCAGTTCGCCAAAAGCTGAGCCTCTCATAGCTTTTATGAATGATGAACTCAAGCTCGAAATGAACACAAATTAGAATGTTTCGACTGCTAACAGTGGTACTGTTATTGACGATGTTTTTCAACGGTTTTTAAATACTTTGAAATCACAAGTATATGTGTCATATTTTATTTATCATAAGTCTATTGTCTCCGCTCTTCCCCAAATTGAACGAGAATAATTATTTTTGATAAAATATTATATTATTCATTTTGTTAATTAAATACAATTTTCATTAAAGATATAATTATTCGATAGAAAATTATTTCCAGTCATACCCGCGCGCGCGCGATTTTCATATTTTTTTCAGGAAAAAATTTAATATTGCATATTTACCATGATAACATGTCAGATGTTACGCATCATATCCGACTACTGTAAGACTCGTTTTTTTATAAATCTCTGTACTGATATCAATTTTTTTATTAAAATATAATTGCTTTGATGTTTTAATAGTTCTTAAATTTTTTTTAACAATTTAGTTTTAAGGAAGTTTAGGTTGGGTTCCCTGATGCATTTTCATTAAATAATTTGATTGTTTTTTGTTTATAGAAATAGGGAAAGGCATGAAAAATATTAACTTTTGTTATTTTTACTATTATTCATTCACAGTACAAAGTTTTACTGACGAAAGTACCGGACTCTCATCATCCAACTTCTCGTCATTTTACCGTGATTCAAAATTACGAGGTCCGTCGCCAGTAGCCCTCGTGTTGCTTTATTGTACGATGTTAATTAATATTCTCTGATCATATACAACGTCAAAGAATTTAATATGTAAAGTGTATGTTTTCCAAATATATATCTCTTAAATTTGCATACAATACTCATATATGTTATATATTTAAAAACGTTTTTAAAGCATATAAATTTTAAAAAAAAGACAAGTGGAAATGAATATGCTTGAACTGGTTGGTTTTTTAGGAAATTGCAATTTTAAAATATAAGTGAACAATCTACATTTTTGTTCTTTTGAAAGGAAAAAAGCCTTAAAGATTTACGTGGGTTATTGTTTTTTTTTTAAAAGCTGTGATCGATTTCAAATTCTTTACGATGAGTTATTTCGCGATGATAATAGAAAAGAACTTTTTTATTGCCTGTCTTCCTATTCAAGGCTGATTTACGGTTAGTGTATCTGCGAGGTGAAGCTGTACTTTTTTTTCTCCACCTTTTACTATCTTTCACAATTTTTTCACAATAAGTATAATTCTGTCAGACGAGAACATATCAATTCCAATTTTTTTAGACACCTTTTCTCTTTGGAGCAATAATTCTTTTCTGATTTTTGAAAGAATGAGAAAAATTTATCTTTAACAGAATGAATATGAAAAAAATCATTCCACGTGAATTCATATTTTGTGAATTCTCAAAAAATAACATACACTTAATATAAGATTTTGCAAATTGCTCTTTTTCTCTCCCTCTCTCACACACACATCAGTGGACAACTTGAATTGTTTACTTAAAATTTTTATAAATATGAATTCCGTGAATAAAATGATATCGATACCATGTATATACATGTGATGAATCCCCATCCCTACCAGAACAACTCAACCCGCCTCTCTTGCATAAGGACTTAGACTTCGACTCCGACGAACTTACGAAGAACCACTTGAACGAACTGTAAGGGCGCCCCTCCTCGAATGACCTTCTCCTAGATCATCAGCGTGAGCTAGAGTTGTAGGATTAAATGAAGAACTAGAAGAGCTGCCATAATCTTAATATGACTTTATTAAGATCTTAACTTATACTAATAACAGGTTAGATAATAATAAGATATGTGAGAAAATCTACGGTGGGTAAACACACAATATATATAATACCAAAATAACGTCACCCGGACCACTATCAATAACTAACTCGCCTAAGCTCAATTCCAATGCAATCACAGATCCGAATATTTAAATGGTCACTCCAACCTTGAATGTCCAACGAAGATCAATTATCGATCCTAGTTGAAGTTTCGGTTCACTGGCGTGCAATGGTATGCACCTTGACAAGGGCCTTTTGTACCGCAACCCCCCTTGACTGTCACTTAACTTCGCGAATTACTCTTCACACTTGTCACACGTACTAACATAAATTCCCCCAAAAGCCACCTAGCTTACTCTAAACTTCTGTTTTTTAAAAAATTCCTAATTTACTTTTCCCTTTACGCTTACTTGTTGGTTGGAAAAAAGTTTCCATTCATTCTGGCGCCAAGAACCCCAAAAAGGCTTTTTAATGAAAAAACCCTGAGTCGTCACAGAACAACGCACGGTTTTGGGCGCGAAAATAGGGCTCGTTTTGTCATGGCTTTGAGACAGACGGTTTTGTGAATATTGAAATTAAAAAAAAATGATAAAAGGCTAACCCTTTCATTTTTCCCGTCAATTGAAATACCCAATACATGATATACATATATTATAATAATAATAATAATCCACTACGTGGATTTTCCCTCGAGGGATTTTTTTAAAATGCATAATGGTCTTGAGACTTCCAAGACTTCGGGTGATAGTTAATTTCTTTTTATTTTACCCATCTATCGGTAAACATACTGTTAACCAAAACTTTATATCTTAAGAAACTACCACATTTGCGTTTTTTAGAAAAAGATGATGCAATATTGCATCGTTCACGTAATCTAACCACCCATAGGAGTTATTAACAAAAATCATATGATTCTAATGGAGGAAGCTATAAAAGTTGAGATCTCCGGAACGAACAACGAACGCTTTTTAGTACTGTCCAAAAACCACGCGTGTTTGTTTTGTGCTTCTTGTGTCGTCAGTTCATACGTTTTAAAATGAATAAATGGGCAACTAAAATACCAAATAGTCTCATCCTTTAAAAGAATGCAACACGATAAAATAGTCTTCCAGTAAAATGTTTTAATTTGAAATTGTTACACATATATTGATCTAAAAATAAAGTATGAGTATTTAAAAGTCTGCTCATTATTGAAAATTCAAGTAACATATAAAAATATTATGAGTTTTTTAATTTTTCTCATACACTTATAAGGTTTTGTTTGCTTAATATTTTATTCATTGATCTGAATTTAATAAATATACCTGCTTCTATTTATGCCTAAATTTAACTTTTCTTTACATTTTCTTCGATTTTGAAATCACACTGAAATCAATTAATATGTAAATTAAAATGTCAAAATTTTTCTTTATTATTTTTCTTTTTTTTCGTATTTATTTAGTGTATTGAATTTGTTGATGACTTTTTCAATGGGGGAAATTTTAAATATTTATAGCCGTTATTATGTATATAATTTTGAAATTGTATTTATTTGCTCCAATAAACTGCCATTTTATTTATTAAAAATTTACTATATCGTATTTACTCAAATCTAAGCCGCAACCCAAATTAGTAACAAATCTTTGTGGAAAATGAAAATAGCGTAAAATAGTTTGGAACCTATAATTTCTCAAATTGCCCCGTCCAACGCATTTTTTATTTCGATTCTAAACCACGCCCGATTTTCAGTAGCTTTAATATTGGAAAAAAAAGTGTAACTTTGATTTAAGTAAATACGTAATATATTTAAAGTAAATATATTCAAGTAAATAGTAATATATTCACATTCTTATAAAAATAATTTTACTTTAAAATTATATTTATAAGAATGTGAATATATTACTATTTAAATGATGTAAATATATTCAAACATGTATTAGAATATTGAAATAAGAAAATGTATTATATAAAAGTTTTATAAATAATATTAGAATTGAAAAAAATTACAAAAATAAATAGTAAATGAATAAATAAAAATAATTTTTTAAAAAAAGTCAAAATAATGGGTTTTTTTTACTCGAATAGTCCGATTTTTAAGGTATGTTTTAAAAGGAACTACCTAATGAGTGGAAAAATTATGACTTGAAAATCAAAAAATCTTCACGCGTCTTTTCTTTAACATAACCTCTGGGTTCTTTGGGGGCCAAGATTAATAGCAACTCTTTTCCAACCAAAACCCAAGCAGCGAAATGTGAAAAAGAAATACAAATAAGATAGCTTTTAAATACCAGAAGTTTCAGTAAGTGAAATGGTACCGTGAATGCTTATGTTTGAAAGAGTTTGAATTGATAGCCATTGTGAAGTTACCTGAAGATGTTTGCTGTCAAGGTGCATACCTACGTACGCACCCAGACGTTTCTTCATAAGATTAAATCTAAATTTGGATAAGGTAGGATTGATTATTTGATATTAGGACTTGTGTGTAATATTATTAGAAGTGGAGAGTAGGCGGATTAAATAATTATAGTGGTCTAAGTTACGTGATTCGATTTAACTATTACTGTGTGTTAGTTCATTATAGATTCTCGCTTAAATAATATGATCTAAATTGTTAGACATTTAAGTTCCATTCTTAATAAAGTCATATTAAGAATTAAAAATGTCTATTCCTTTTGCAAACCCTACATCTCTAGCTCACGCTGACAATCAAAGATACGGTCACCTAAGGGGGGCGGTATCACGTTTCTTCTTATTTCACTCATATCATGACTGGAAAATTTTTCTTAGAAAAGAGCAAAAATATTACTCTTTAGTGTTTACATTTGTGACTTGAAAAGAACTTTTGGTCTTGATGGCAACGCTCGAGATTCCCCTATTGTTGGCAACTCTCGAGAATTCTGTATATGTTTCTTTTCCTTTATTGTATTGCATTTGCCGAAAAACAGCTTGAAAGGGGAAGATAGTAAAGTCTCATCCACGGGTTTTTTTTTATTTCCCCTGTATTTTTCACAGTAAAATACTTTCCATTAATTTTCTTCTTGATGTTTGGACTGTGCATGGTACGTAGAATAAGAATTAATTGGACATGTTTTCTAAAAAGAAATAATTTTTTTTTCTAGTTAGTCATATATCATAACTTTAATTTATTTTGAAAAATATTATCTGGGAAATTTAGAAGGGAAAAAATCTATATTATTTTTATTTTTGTAATTCATAATAATTCATAAATTACTACATATATACATAATATGTGTCATTATTTATAAGTACTTATGTGAAAAAATTTAACAATGTTGTATTTAATTTAATTGTATCTGATAAATAGATTAAATAGTAGATTAAATGGGTATTGTTTCTTAAATATTTTTTTTAGATTAAATTCTTATTTAAACTAAGGCATGATCATGATAAGATTGACTTTTTTTTCATTTAGTAAATTTTTGTAAAAAAAAGTGATGCATAAATTTTTATTTTAATTTCAAAAAATGGGATTGCTTGAAATATTATGTATTTTTTCTAATTCTTTATTACAATCTATTTAAAAAAAATTATTTTAATAAACAAAGTGCTTTCTTTTCAAATTTGGAAAATGATCAATTATATTTTGAGTAAGAATACCTACATTTTGCTTTGTTATATCCACTCGGTTTTACGACACTATTCAACTTTCTTAAATGCTTTCATTACTACATTACTTTAAAAAATCATTTCGAGGTTAACTTTATGACAGATTTATTTTTCTGGCTATTTATATTCTCATGGCAGTCAGTTGTCGTACTCAGAAAATGAATATACTATAGTAAAAAAGTTTTTGTTTGTCTTAACTTTTTAAATTTTAGTATATCATCTTCAACTCTCTCTCTCTAAAATGGGATATTTAAGAGCAATATTTTCTGCGTTAAAAACATTTATGTACACACAATATTACTTGTAGCAGGAATTCTCTTTACTTTAGTTTATGTTGAAAATATTAAAACTCTTGAATCAATATCATCCAGTCGTCGTTTCACTCATGAAAGATTTCATTTATCAATCTGTCAAACAAGTTATACTTATTTAACAAATAAGCATATAATATACTTTGATGGATGAGGTATTTATTCGCTTGTATTTCTTGAGTCGATAATGGTTAAGGCCATATCGATTCACTAGCAAGCGTTTGAACGAGAATTTACTTCATATATCTTAAGTAAACTTTTTCTAAACATTTGAACTTGTAATTAAATAGTTTCTATCTATATTTCAATTACATATATACAGAATTTCGTTCTTTAAGTTTAGGTATTCATAATTCGGAACCATGATTTTAAAAAGCGCATAAATGGATAATTTTCATGATATTTAGTGTCACTAGATTAGAATACATGTATACAATTGTTTAAGTGAATTACTATGACAAAAAGTTATTTAAATACAATTTGGCAAAAATTAACTTAGAATAACCTTTTTTCCAAATATTCTCCTTTTGTAAAAAATTCTTCTATTGTATTAATATTTTGCCTGTATATAGCTTAGACCTCTGTACAGAGGCTCAACTACGATTTTTGAAAAATTCACATTATTTTCAGAGTTACAACCATTTGGAATAATTATCGGCGTATTTTCTTAAAATGTCTCCCTTCTGTTTTCGTAAAACATGGATAAACCGACTTCCGAGTTATGCATTTCAAAAATTCTAGTTGAGCCTCCGTAGAGAGGTCTGGGCTGAATACAGGCAAAATATTAATACAATAGAAGCATTTTTTACAAAAGGAGAACATTTGGAAAAAAGGTTATTCTAAGTTAATTTTTGCTAAAATATTGTATTTAAATAATTATTTTTGTTATAATGTCCTTAAAACAATGGTATACATGTATTCTAATCTAAGTAACACTAAATATCAGAAATATTATCCATTTACGCGCTTTTGCAAAATCATGGTTCCGAACGTAGTCGGATACCTTAATGGGATTTATGATCAATGATAATGCGATAACTTTGTTGTCGCAAAAATAGTTATTACTGTAAATTAATTTTTATCATGAATTTTACGTAATTATTTTAACTATAGGATTGTCTTTGTAAACTTATGCAGTCATTTGTAATGTTTAAAAATCACTCACACACATTTTCGTTATTTCATCTTGTTACTTATTTTTCTTTGTTCTAACTTTTCCCATATTTAATTCTGAAAGTTTGTATCTGTATATATTCGAAGAGCTTTAATGAACTGTTATTTTAGTGTATTACTACATTCTTGTAACAGTCATGGAAAAAATTGATGTTGAAAATCCAACCACACTCCGAAGAAGAATTGTCTTCAGTTATCGTTGCGACTTTAAACAGAATTAACTTCAAATGCTTCGATTACGGATAACCTTTTCTTTCACTAGGTATTGAGATGCAACGTATATCTTGATTTGTGTGTGTATTGCGTATTTAAGTTTGTGTTTTTTCCTCAAACTAAAAGCTATGGTTTTGTTTTATTTTACACGCTTAATTTCTATAAAGTCATTAAATTCAACAAAGAGAACTATGCAGAATAGTTTTGAGCCTTATATAAATTTGCCTTCTTGTAAGTATTCTGAAATTATACGAATAGATGTCTCAATTTCATAAATATATTTTTAAAAGTTTATTATTAAGCAGAAGATCTTCGCACGCCATTAAGAGCTCATCAAAATTTTCTAGATATCCAAGGATGAATTCTAGTTGAGAAATTTTTTTTTTTATTTATCAAGTTAACTAATTTTTATGAGTATGAAGATATTGGAAATGTCCAGTTAAGATCACTTGATCGCACGCTACATATCCGTGCAGGTATTATTAATATATATACTGGGTATGACTATTAAATAACGATATAGGTTTGAGGAAAATTAACTTCATTGAAAATTTTTTTAACATGTTAAACGTTCCTTCCCTTCAACGTACTACTCTTTCCTCTTTATACTCCACTGCTGTACTGTTTTCCATCGTCGAAAGTTGAGCTGCTGGTCATCAAACGTTAATTTCTTCAGTACTTCTGCCATTTTGTCTTGACCTTTTTCAGACAAAAAAGGCACATCTCCTTTCCCACTTTTCTTTTTGGGAAATAGTTGAAAGTTTCATGTGCAAAAAGACTGGCGCTTTCAAATCCTCGTGGAAAAATTTTCTTATTGTCTGTATCACTATTTGCCATGTCGAACATCATCTAAATACTCAAACGTCAGTTTTTTCACAGTATCATTAATTTTCGGAACGTTTTCCTCAATTCTTACTGAGGCTGTGGTAGCCTATTCAAGATCACGGATTCTTCGCCGGCGCGTCATGATTTCGAGCCCAGTACCGTTGAAGCCCCACCCTGTAAAGGCCATATCACACATGCATATTTGGAAGAACCGTTTCAGGAAATTTTTTCAAGAAACTATGAGGGTGCCATAGACAAAACGATACACTCTGACATCAATCGCGCCCTATTTTCACATTGAAAAATTACTCGCCTATTCTTCTACTTCGGAACATCCAATATTATTTCTTTTCTTTGACGGCCGTAAACAAAAATTGATTGTCATTCTGTCTAAATTATTATTTACCATTAAAATATACACAATTAAAATATTCACCATTAAAATATTATACACAATTTTTGATGCATTTGACGAAGACGAGGCTGCCATCTTGTTTATAACGTAGGGAACCGAAGAATCCCATTGGCTGGAATTTCAAGCAATTTTTATTCAGAGCAATTCCTTCAGCTCACTCGAAAAGTTGTTCGAACCCTTCCTATCGTAACTAGGTAGAAATTGCTCAAAATGGTCACTTTAAAGGAAAATTGCTTCAAATATGTATACGATAAGGCCTTTAGGGGGCCGATGCACGTTAAATCCGTCGAAGCTCAAACGTCATCCCGTTGGAGAACGTTAGGAGATAGTGGTGCCAGCTCAGGTGTCGTCCTTAACCATGATTCAAAATTATGAGGTCCGTCGCCAGTAGCCCTCGTGCAGCTTTGTAGTGCGACGTTAATATAACTTTTTCTCTTTCTCTGTATAAAGGGTAAAAACTGGCAACCGTATTAATAAATCATGTGTCTTGGGCGCTCTTAACTAATCCCAGGTGCAACCCATTTTATTTTTTTACGTTCAAAATGAATTACATATATATCTCCCTTCTAGATGTGTCGAAACCTATCTTTTGGGATGTAATACCATGGGTTGTCTTTGCTATCTTCGTATTTATTCGCGTACCTTGGGAAACGAATACGCCACCGATATAGTTGACTAAATAAATAACTTTTTAAAGCACGCTGGGGAAATGTAACAAGTTACGTTACACGGGTGCAGTATCCATCAGTTTCATGCAATATATGGAATGACCATTATTGATTTACGAAGCAGATAGTGATTTCCTCCTGTTTTCTATCCACTATAAGATCCATCCATTTCACTGAATCAATAAATGGCTAAGAAATAATGGGCTTTTCTTAGTTTTGTTTCCTCCTGAAGAACATTTCTTGAAAAGTCTTTCCGTGACGTATCATTTTTCTTATTTCTTTTCTTTTTTTTTCTTCCTTTACTTGAATATTCTGGTCTTGAGTTTTAGAAAGGCCTGTTTTTTTAGAAGTACCATTTATTTTCCCTCTGTAACTAAAACATTTCGGGTTTTTTTTTTTTTTTATTTAAGTTGATTCTGGTTTAGACTTTTTGAAAGAGGGCGCTTCTCTTTTTTTTTATTTCGAGGAGTAAGTCAATAGAAGATCGTTTCGACGTTCGCTGTCTTTGTAGTTGTCCTGTGGGGAGTTTTTATTTTGTGTATTTGCTTTGTTTAGGAATGTGCTTTCGAGTTAAGCTAGTTTTCAATATGGTGTGTTGAGATTTTAGGAGTTTTGGGGGAATTTTGAAATTTATTTTGTGTTGTAATGATTATTATCTAGTGTTTTGATTTTAATGTGATTTCGTGTCCTCGAAAATGTAAATTTGCTTGACAAAACTATTCCTTTTTTCGCCTAGTGGTTGAATATTGATAGATATTTTTTAATAATTAAAAAGTTACAAGCACTCTTCGAAATACTTAGGTTTATTCTTTTGGGAGCTTGAAAAAAATAAATTAAAAGTTGAATGAAAAATCAGTTTTTCCCCATTAATTTTATGGATTTCAATATTGAAATCTTCATATTTTTAAAATTTTATTTTGTATTTAAGAGATAAAGTTAAGAATTTAAATTCTTTAGAATGTTTGATTAAGTATCCAATAACTGCTTTACTTTTAAATAATCAAAAATATTCGTACTCTGATTATTGAGATATAAATATCTAATCTATCGCGACCCCAACTCCTTCTCTTCCAAAATGAAAAGTTGGTGTGGTGTGGTAGTTAGGAGAGAGGGGTGCCAGCTCAGGTATTGTCCACGTCACTTGACCATGGTTCAAAATTACGTGGTCCGTCGCCAAAAGCCCTCGTGTTGCTGAACAGTGTGACGTTAATACTCAATCAATCAATCAAAAATGAAAAACTCGCTGTGTAGAGGGGCTGATGCATGTTATATGTTTCGTGGCTCAAAATCCTTACGTTGGTGTGGAAAAGGGCGTAACTACCGCCGTATCAATGATACGGGTCCCCAACATGTGTAACTACAGTCCCACTAACATGGCTCTCATATCTAAAAAGCGACGCCAATGGAGTGGAAGCAAGGAAAGTGATGCCGACTCAGGTGTCGTCCTTGTCACTTGACCGTTGCTCAAATTTACGAGAAACGTTTTTATTTGCCCTGTTGTTGCTTTAAAGGTGACGTCAATAGACATTCACTTACTCATTCAAATGAAAATTGAAAGTATCACTGATAATATTATTTGGAATTCTTTCTGTATTTTTTTAACACCCTTTTATAAGTTTCACTTGTATGTAACGGAATCTTTGAACTCAATTTTCACCCACTTTAATAGGTCACATTAATTTGAAATTTTGCTCATTTTTCCTGGAACGATCACAATACAATAATTTAATATTTTTGTTCCATTATCCTGATCAGGATCGGCCGTGGTAGCCGAGTGGTATAGGTATTGGATCGTGGCTGGCTTTGTCACGAGTTCGAGCCTAGTACCACTAAAGACCCGCCGTGTAGGGTAGCGATGTTGAGAGCTGAAACGTCCTCCCGTTGGTGTGGTGTGGTAGTTAGGAGAGGGGTGCCAGCTCAGGTGTCGTCCACGTCACTTGACCATGGTTCGAAATTACGTGGTCTGTCGCCAAAAGCCCTCGTGTAGCTGAACAGTGCGACGTTAAGGTATCCGACTACGTTTGGAACCGTGATTTTGTAAAAGCGTGTAAACAACAAGTAATATAAATAAATTTTTAAGTCAATTCCTACTTCGATTAACAAAGAAAAATTGTATTTTAGTTACTTTTTATTAAATAGTTACAATTAATATAAATATTCATATACATATACGTATGACAGAATCACAACATTAAAGTAGTAATTAATTTTTATGAATTATCATTAAAGTAACGTATTGTCATCCAAAACATTCATATATATAAAAGTTCAGTTCAACTGAATGCACGTGAGAAAAAAACCTTTTCAAGTTTTGACACGAGTCGCCAAATCGGTGGCTAAGTCGCCAACGTCGCTGTCTTTGTAATTCTTTAAATAACTAGTTTTTATCAATTAATTATTATTAATTATAATTAAATTATTGTATTGTCGTACAAAATAACCGTGTATATAAAATTTCAGCTCGATTGAGCGCTTAAAAATGTATTTCATTAACGATTGAAAATTCCACCAAGATAAATAAATAAATGAACAATCAAACAAACAGATAAATAAATATATAGAGAGTGTGACCTAATAGTAGGAATTGGAAAAAAAAATTAAAAAGACAGATGAGCATAGAAAAAAAATTGGACTTCTACGTAGATCGAAAATTGCTTATTTAAAAGAAATGGCATTCTTTATGAATTAACAAAGTTGTAGTTCTCAATGTGTACTAATTTTTTTCTTGTAAAGCTTGGAATAATATATATCTCGAATAAATAACTTCAAAACATAAGAGCATGTACATTTCAAGTTTTTTTCGTAAAAAAAGGGGTGCACATTTTGCTTCGAATACACCTAAAAATCAAAAATTGCAGCTTGAAAGTGTAGGTACACATTATACGGCGGTGCGCATGATACTCTGGATTTTACGGTAATTAGAGGTGTATTCATTTAAGTAAAGGGAAGAAAGGAGGGTATATGTGTTCAACCGATAATTATTTTTTCAATAAAAATATGAATGTGTATCTTTTTTCATATTACACGTCTAATATATAATTTTTGGATAGCATTTTATATTACAGTTATGTGATTAATTTTAAGGTTAACATTTAAAGAAAAAATTTTTTCATAAGTACTTAAACTGTAATTTTTTTTTATATCCTATTTTTTTACGTTTCAGATTTGAATGTAGTCTGATTTTTTTATTAGAATAAATTACTTTTTCCCTATTTACTCTTCTAGTGAAAAATATTTCAGAAATAGAACTTGACATGATAACTTCAAAAAGGATTCCGTATCCACAATTATTATTTGATTTTTGATAAAACTCTTCCGTTAGGCTTTTAGTATCAATGTTAGAAATTGTGTTTCTTAGTCTTATAACTCTTCTTGAGAAATCTTATCCTTCTTGTTTCATTTCATTGTATTTCTTCTTCTTTCTTTTTTCTTATTTCTTTGTGTCTGTGCGTTATAAAAGAATGAAAATCTATATCTTGTATTTCTTTCTGTTTTGTATTGAGAGTCTTTTTATTTTCCATTTCCATTATTGGGCGGGTATGGGATGATGAAGAATCACCGTTATGAAACACATAATAATTTATAAAGTGCAATTAATATAATGGCGGTGTAATTTATATTTACGAAGAAAAAGTAGATTTTGGAAGTCTCATATTTCTTTAATACTTAACACTCTTAAAAACCATTCTAACTTAATATATATATATATATATATATATATATATATCAACGTCCTTATTTTTTACTATAATCGTTAGTTTGATTCACTCTACTATAGCTCTTTTTCAATTCCTATTATTAGCTCGCACTGTCTATGTATTTATTTATTTATATATTTGTATATTTATTTATCTTGGTGGAATTTTCAATCGTTAATAAAATGCATTTTAAAGCGCTGAATTGAGCTGAAATTTTATATACAGGATCATTTTGTATGACAATACAATAATTTAATTATAATTAATAAAAATTAATTGATTAAAACTAATTATTTAAAGAATTACAAATACAGCCACGTTGGCAACTTAGCGACGCTTTTGGCGACTTGTGTCAGAACTTGAAAAGTTTTTTTCTCACGTGTTAAAGCATTCAGTTGGACTGAAATTAAAAGGATAATACGATACTTCAATGATAATTAAAAAAAACTAATTACCACTTAATGTTGTGATTCTGTCCTATGTATATACATATTTATATTAATTGTAACTATTCAATAAAAAGTAGCTAAATAAAATTTTTCGTTGTGATCTAAGTAGGAATTGACTTAAAAACTATTTTTTTATATTACTTGTTATGTTTATGAAATCTATAAATAAATCAGTATTCTTTTGGGTCATGATTATTCTCTTTTCCCATTTTAAGATTTCCTGAAAGGTATTTATTTTTGAAAACCTCCTTTTTGTTGCATAAATATATATCGTGTAAATTATAATAGATTGCTACCAGTAGTGCACAAAAGGGGGGTGGGGGTGCACGGGTCCGAGCCCTCCTCCCCAAAGCTCTTGATTTTTTTTATTGATTATAATCCTATGTATATGTTATCGTTTAAGTGTATAATTCAGGTATTTCATGAAATAACTAGAAAAGTCAATTAAAGTATATAATAGATGAAATATATTTTATACTTTACCTAGTTATTTTATGAAATAACTAATGAAGGACCGTTAAAGTGAAAAATAAACGATTTCAAAGTTATCTTATAATTATTTTTGATGTGTAACATCTGGCCTGTCCCCCTCTTCGTAGTTTCTTTTCTAATGATGACGTTGTGACGGGCTCATCGCGTTTTCTACTAAAAACTCCTCTTGAGTTCTTTGGGGCCGAAAAAGGCAAATTCTTTCCAACCAAATCCAGAAGCGAAACGTGAATATGCAAATGGGAAACCTTTTAAATAGCAAAAGTTTAACGTAAGTGGATGACCTGTTGAGAAGTGATTATGCTAGTCTGGTTTAACAGCGTGAACTGAAGGATGAGAAGAAAGCCGTCATTGAGTGTGAAGCTATCCGTGACAGAACTCTCAAGTCAAGGTGGAAACAATTCCACGCGAGATAAAAGATATTTAAGATACGAGAGGATTGTGATTAAACAAGAGATTAATGTAGGATCATTCTAGTATCTATTAGTAACTGTGATATAAACAGAGATTAGGAATAGACGGGGAAGTTAAATATAGTGGTTAAAATCGTGCTTATTTGGTAATACGTATTGTGTGTTTTCTCACCTCAGATCCGCTAAGTTAAAATATAAATATTATCATTGTTAGTGTTTAAGTTAAGATCTTAATAAAGACATGTTAAGATCATGGTAACGCCTGGTTCTACATTCAGTCCCACACCCTTAGGTCACGAAGATAACTTAGGAGTAAGGTATCACCCACGGTGAATACTTCACAACGTGCTTTGGGCAGGGAAGGCTTACACACTAAAATAACAATCCCCATGTTAATCCTATGGTACCACTTTTTTGATGACTATGTGGTTGATATTTAGGGGATCGATAGTACTACCTGTTTGGTTAGGAAGTACAAGGACTTGACCCCCAGGTGCCCCACCTGGACAACATTTTGCCAATAGTTCGACACCTGAGCCTCTCAGTCCGCTCGTACCTGCCTCGTTCGATCCCTCTGCCTCCATTGTGTATTCTCACCAAATTTCTTGCTCATGGAGTCATTGCTTGTATTTTATTTCAACGTTTTTTTACTTTTTAAACCTTTTTAAATCTGTTATATCTTGAAATGTATTTGAGCCTCTGCTTTGACATTTGAACCACAGATTCCCCTCGGCGAGACCCATCCATATATCCACTCAGCACTCTTTTAATAGTCCTAGGGGCTTCAGCCAAAAATATCATGTTTTCATGTTATTCCTACGGGGTTGGGTAAAAATGTTGCCCCCTGGAATTGTGATAGGGTCTTGATATTTGAAGGTTCTCGATAGTATTACGCCATATCGCGAGATATACGAGTAATCGACACCCCTCCCCCAAACACACGGGACTATTTCCTTTATATCTCTAATCCTAGACCACCTTGATCATCCGTACCTGCCTTATTCGATAGATATCCCTATGAGCTTTCTGCACTGTAATTTCTATGCAATACTATTTTCTCTCCTCCATTTCTCGTTTTTAAAGTATTTTAAAGTATTTAAAAAATTTTTTAATTCGTTATCTCCGAGGATTTTTGAGTCTGCTTTGAAACTCGAATCATATGCCGTACTTTATAATGCCGTATTTCATTCTTTAACGATCAAGTAATCGTTATTCTATAGAATACCTAGTTAAAGCGTAGCATTCAATAATATTATATACTTTAACTGACTTGTGTGTGTGTGTGGTCTAGTTATTCTATGAAATAACGGCTTTCACTATTTTAACGGTAACGTATATCGTACATAAAATTTAATTATATGTTATTAGTAATTTATTATATTAATTAATGTTATTTATTTAATAATTTATTTTGTAATGATTTTTGTTTCCGTCAATCGATGAAATCAAAAGAATATGTCGGGTCTCGTATTGGGAATAATATAAGAATGGTCGCCTCTCGCCTTCCCCCTTGAAAAATTCCTGTGTGCGCCTCTGATTGCTACGGTAACCGATCAATGTAGCTTACAGCATGGTGATGGCAGCTTCCAGATCGGTCCGTGTGTTTGAATGTTAACGTATGAAAAAATAAATGTGTTCGCAACACATGTCTCTAAAAAATGCAAAAGAAAATTATTCGGAGAAAACAATTTTGTAGTAAAACTAACTACAATTGGACCCCGATTTAATGAATTCGTCGGGACCGAACATTTTGTTCGTTAATTCGGGCTTATTCGTTATATCGGGTTCCACACAAAATACAATTTTTACACTTCCCTTTGGGAAATTCTATAATAAACTACGACCCAAAAAATATCCTTAGTTGGAAACCATACACTTTTTATTCAACAGCTAAAAATACCTTTAGTGAATTATTATGCACCACTTATAACTAGAAATTTCGAAATACTGACTAATAAGTTTTTTGATAATCTTTTTGATTTTTGAGCGAAAGAGTTATTTGTCTACTTTATGCAGAGAAGAAAATACATCGCCATTTTCATCCTACTGCATAAGATTATGTTTTCAGTTTTCAAACAATGTTAAGCCTTAGAAAATGAAACAGTTTGATTAGAGTTTTATTGTCAATTTCTGCATCATGATATATTGCCTATTCATTGGCTCTAAGTCAACAATTTCCGTAACTTCAGTTGCATTTGATAGGCTGTCCATCATAAAAAGTAACATAATCGTGTGTTAAAATGTGAATAAATCCCCTGCGCGCGTTGTGAAATTGGATGAGATAAGAAAAAAAATTTCCTGTTCTATTAAAAACTCACACGATAGCTTACACTCAGACTTACCTGCACCTGTAAAGCCTAATAATAAGTCTAATAAGCTTTTCCGTCGAAATTTGCTGCTTTCAAGGAAAGTCTGATTAGATCCAAAATATTGCTTCATTTTTAGGAAAAGTTCAATTTTTTCTAGTAAAGCCAACGAAAAAAAATTTTCAGCTGTTGAAATAAATCGTTAATTCGAGGTTTATTATTCTTTAAATAGGGGTTTCCCTTCAATTTTATTGGAGAAAGAGAAAAATTTGTTAAATCGAGAAATTCATTAAATAGTGGTTCGTTAAATTGGGGTCTGACTGTGTTTCCATTAGACTTATAATTAAATCCTCTTTCTTTCCATTTATAAAAGATAAATTTTTTAAAAGTACATTTATCAATACTTTTTTTTCAGTAATGAAATGCCAAAACAAAAAAAGAAATTAGATTTAAACAAGGTAAAAATCTTTTTTTAAAAAAAGGCAGGCTTTATACCAATAAACTTATACTAGAGTATTATGTTATTGTATTATTTTCTGGTTTTTACTCTAATATAGAAATTCACTACTTTTAGTAGCTATTTTCTGAAACGCTATTCCATTAATCGCAAATCGTATTCTTGAATAATGACTTGGTCCCTATAATTCATCAATGTTTGTTCAGATAGGCATAAATCTTATTCTCTAATGGAGCATAAATCCTTTTACCCCATTAGGAATGTTTTGAAGAGATTCGTGCATGCCTTTGGAAAGAGCATGCACATTAGATATTGCATATTACCTTGTGTTTTTGTCTTAATTAAAATCTCACTACTTGATTTACAGATAGTTAAGGAATAACAGTAATAATTTTTATTCAAGCTAATCACGTTTAGAGTTGTTAAAGGTATGAAAATCGTTATTTTAGCACTTGATTATTTGTAGATATCTTTATTTCTCATCGTATTGCGGCTGCACTTGCCACAGAAGGGAGATTCACTTGCTCAGGATTTTAATTAGATATAGTGTTGACTTCGGAACTATGATTTTAAAGAGAAAAAAAAGTATAAATGGATTAAATTTTTGATATTTAGTATCTCTCTCAGTTGAACTAGAATACACTAATAAATTTTTTTACGAATAGTATTGCAAAAAAAAAATCATTCACGTACAATTTTCTGGAAAAAAAATGAAGAAAAAATGATATATTTTCAAAACATTTCCCTTTTACAAAATGCTTATATATTAATAATATTTTGCCTTTATATAGCTTATATTTCTGTTCAGAGCCTAAAATAGGATTTTTGAAAAATTCGCATTATTTTCAGAGTTATCGAAATAGTAACCGGTGTTCTTTTTTTTTAAAATTTCATTACTCTGATGTATTAAATGATGAATAAATCCACTTCTCAAAATTATATAATTCAAAAATCTTAGGTCAGGTTTTTTGCAGAACTGCTAACTGTATATAGGCAAACTTATTTTTATAGAAGCATTTTTCATAAAAGAATGTTTTGAAATTATATCATTTCCAACTATTTTTGCTAAAGAAAATTGTATTCGAATGATTTTTTCTTGTAATAATATTCTTTGAACAATTTTATACGTATATTCTAATTCAGTTGTCACTAAGTATCAAAAAATTGTTCATTTATTGTTTTTTTTAAAATTACGGTTCAAAATGCAGTCAGATACGTAATAAAAAATCAGTGGAGTAACGTACACCCCTGCGACCGCCGCATCGCAGGGGGCCCAGGATTCTAGGGAGCCCAAAACCTGACTGACGCCAAGTACGTATTTAGGCTTCGGCCCAAAACCTGACTTTGCAGGGAGCTCTAATATTCTCCGTTACGCCGCTGTAAAGAATTAGTTGTGTGAAACTTAAATATCAGAATGTAATTAAAGAAAACAGTAACTCAGTGTAAAATCAGTATCTATTTTCAGTGTATGTGAGGATTTCTGCGCCGATCATTTAGGCCTGGCAAGCTGGGGCGCAGGTTATGATCCAGCAGTTTCTTCAGGTATAGGATGGAATAAGAGAAAAGTATGTTTGATTGAACTTTGCCGCAAAAATAGTCAGAAAGTTGTAAAAAGACTTGTAGCCCATGTGTGGAGACACAATCCATCTTTGATGCAGAACCAGTTGCTGTCAAAGGGAACAAAAGAGGGAAGCAGCCTCTTCACTATTTATTGAATATCCTTTCTGTCATCTCAATGAGGTAGATTCATTGAACGTCAAGATCACGTGATGAGGATGGCATGTGAATATGTTTTGGTTTGTTTCCCGCTTAACTTTAACTTAACATTTCATTTGTGTACTATTTTGCTCTTGCTCTTTTACATTATAACTCGATTACAGTAAAAGATCAGATGATTGTATAGGAAAAAAATCTTTTTTTTAATATCCCGGTAAAAAAATTCGAGTGTTTAGTAAACATGGATAAGATTATGAAGCGTAAGGATTTTAAACCATCTCCTCACTTATTATGCTCTGACCACTTTGAATAAGCTTGTTTTCAATACCAAACATTTAGAAATCGTCGCCAGCTCCATTCCTACTATTTTTGTGTTCACAAAAGAAACTTCTGCTAAAAGGAATTTGGATAGATATCTACAAGAATGTAAATATTTTTTATTTTAAATTAAATTATATAGAAATACAAAGATAAAATATATTTAGTTAATTTAAAATTTTTTAATTATTTTACACATCTTCAGAGTGTTAATAAAGATATTTCTGTATTAAGGCCAACGCCATATTTTCAAAAAACTACCTTTATCAACAGATGGCGTTGTTTGAAACCCTCGGATGACGTCAAAGCGATAAAGTTTGTAAAAAGATAACCCGTCGTTATAAAAGCAAGGGGTGTGGTTAAGAAGTGATTGACAGATATAGTCGGATTCAGAACGCATGCGCAGTGCAGAAAAATAAACAAACTATTCAAACCATAATCAAATGGTGAGAACAACGGTTTGAGTGTTTTGTTATGTAAGTGTTCTTTTAGAATTGCGCGGAAATGATCCCGCAGTCTTTTTTTTTTAAATCTGTGCAAATATTTTGGGATATCCACAAGTGAATGAACAAGTACGTTTACATTTTCTTGGGTATCATAAACATTGCCCATAGAGTTAAGAATAAAGATGGAATTTAAAAAAGAGTTTTAATTTTTGTTGGAAGGATTTGATAGACCTCCAGTTTTATTTTTGTACAGATATCTTTTTTATTTGTATTAGCGTATTTACTTAAAATTTTTTTTGTTTGATAGATATGTAATAAATTTCTTTCTGCTCATATTTAGATACAAATTGATTTGAAATTGCTATGTAAAATTTTTACTCATCTGGAAATAATCATTTTAAATTTTGGGAGTCTTTCAGAAAATGTTACTTTTCTAAGAAAATAACCTAGAGCAATTTTTTCCAATAGTTTGTATAATTCTGTTTTCAAACACATCTATTTCTTGTTTTAAAATTAATGTTATTATTTCCTTTACGCATGTATGACAAAATCTCACTTAAATTACAGTCGTCACTTTAACCTAAAAAAGTTCGTTATTTGGAAAATTATATGACTATATGGGGGTTCCGGGCCGGGGCCCCTTTTCTTATAGCGCCCTGGTTTATATTGCATTCTGATGTCGATCCCTAAAATAGAACATTGCATTACTAACTTTTTCTTTTTCCAAATAATATATTCCGAATAATATAATAAATTATATTCCATATTTCACTATGAATTGTTAACTTTGCATTACGTTAAAGTGAAAAGTTGTCTATTTTTTTAATATACCTGAATTTCGTCGCCATACGATGATATACAGGTGAGAGCATGTTGATGACCTTAATGATAATGTTATAACATTTTGGTGCCATGGTAATTTGAATTGCTCCTTTCCGGACTGCATATGGGCGCTGTAGCCTGGTGGTCTTGGTTACAAACTCATGGCTTTCCTTTGCAAAGTCGTGAATTCGAGTCCTGAAGCCCCTGAGAAGCCATGTAGAGAGGATGATGCACGTTAAATCTGTCGAAGCTCAAAATCCTTCCGTTGACGTGGTGTGAAATTTCAGAGAAGGGGGTACCAACTCAGGTGTTGTACACGTCACTTTGACTATGTTTCAAATTTACGAGGTCCTCGTGTTCCTTTTATAGTGCGACGTTCATGTAACTCAGACTCCTCACATATTAAATAAATATATTAAAGTTCATTTATATAGAACTTTTCCGTTCTGTAGAAAATGTGTCACAAATTTTTATATTGTTTCTTTAAAGTTGTGCCTCGTTTTAATGAAACGGTCGGTCGTGAATGCGAAGAAAATTTCGAAAGTTATTAAGATAAAGAAGGACATTCCATCCATTTTTTTTATCCTTACTTACGAGCTAGATGCCTGTATTCTTTTTAGGAAATTAAATCACGCTAACCACCAAAACAATGGATGAGTTTTAATTTAAAATGCATCAATTTGTATTCATTGTTACGAAATGAAAAATTAATAGTTTGTGTTTCAATATCCAACAAGGAGTGGGGCTATATTGCTTGAGTTACCAATGCATTGTATTTGTCCACTTTTCAAATGAATGTTTTCATTGAAATTAAACATAACTTACAAGAACATGAAAGATAATTTTAAGAGTGATGCATTTCTCTTTTGTTTTTTGTATTGGCTTAAAGCAAGGGTGGGCAACTAGCGGCGCGCAAACAGTTTTTTTGCGATCCACCAAGACTGTCGGAAAATCTGCTTTTAAACGTTATTTCTTTCCCGTGCGCGATTTAAGATTCGTCTTTTTTCAATTCCTACTATAAATTCACAATCTCCCTATATATATATATATATCTTTTTTAAATTTCAATCGTTAATAAAATACATTTTAAAGTGCTCAATTAAGCTTAAATTTTATATACACGATTATTTTGGATGACAATACAGTAATTTAATTATATTTAATAAAAATTAATTAATTGAAACTAATTATTCAAAGAATTACAGATACAGCCACGTTGGCATCATTTTTTGGCGGGTTGTGTCGAACCTTTAAAAAAATTTTTTTTGCACGTTTTAAAGCTTATTTGAGCTGAAATTTTCTATGCAAGATTGTTTGGGTGACAGTACAATAATTTAACTATAATTAATATCGAATTTTTCTCTTGGGATTCAATTTTTTTTTCTCTCTCTGTTTTTGAAATATTTCTGAACCTTCGTGTGATGAAATGTGCAAGTAAAATCATTTGTGAAACAATTAGATTTGAATTGTGTGAAAAAAAAATATGCCTGATGAGGTATTTCGTGCACTGCAAAGATGCGAGGAATGAAAGAAAATTTTTTTAAAAAAACCAAAAAACTCAAAACAAAATTAATAAACTTAACAAGTAGTTAAATTGAAGGACACACATTCTTAAAATTACTGGTCATAAAATATGCATGTTTAAAATTACTTATAGGATTAAAATTGGAAAATGTTATTAAAATTCGTTAATCATAATACAAAAGTACTTTTTTAAAGTTGGAAGTACTGAGTATTTCTTGACAAAGTTGTTTTTTCCCCCTGCTTTCCTAGCCGAATTCTTTTTGATAGGTAATATATGTCAAATAAATAGATATTAACTTATAAAAAAGGTGTGTGAACAATTAATTTTATAATAATGTATAGTTTTGTGAATTTAAAATTTGTTTTGAGTGGTTTTTACACTATATTGAAAGATAAATCACCATTTCACGAAATTTTCCAAATAACAACTTTTTTTCAGGTTTAGCGACGACTGTAATTTAATGAAATTTTTGTCATATTTTCATGCGTATCGTAAATAATAACATTAATTTGTAAAACAAGAAATAGATGTGCTTGAAAACAGACTTATACAAACTATTTGTGAAAAAATTGCTCTAGTGGTTATTTTTATAGAAAAGTGACATTTTTTTTGTGAAAGACTCAAATTGAAGATGATTATTTCCCTAATGAGTATTCTTACATAGCAATTTCAAATATAATTTGTATCTAAGATATATGAGCAGAAAGAATTTTATTATACATACCTATCAAAAAAAAAAATTGAATTTAACACGCTAAGACAAATAAAAAAAGATATCTTTGCAAAAATAAATATGGAGGTCTATCAAAACCTTCCTCCAAAAATTAAAAATGGAGGTCTATCAAATCCTTCCTCCAAAAATTAAAACTCCTTTCTAAATTCCATCTTTATTCTTAACCCTATGGGCATTGTTTATAACACCCAAGAAAATGTAAACGTAGTTGTTCATTCACTCGTGGATATCCCAAAACATTTGCACGGATTTAAAAAGAGAGACTGCGCACACCCATTTCCGTGGAATTCTAAAAGACTATCTGAAACTGCGCATGCGTTCTGAAACCGACTATATCTGTCAATCATTTCTTAACCACACCCCGTTGCTATAGTAACGAATAATTACCTTTTTACAAAAATTATCGCTTTGACGTCATCCGAGTTGCAAACAACGCCATCTGTTGGAAAAAGGAAGTTTTCAATTTTACCACTTGTAAATTTACACGTGGTTCACTTACATAACACATACACAAGTCCAAGCTGTAGCTCTTCAGGTGCTATATCAAAATCAGTAGTAATTGAATAACCGAGCAAATCGAATATAGGCTCGAAGTCCAGAAATCTTCTTATGGCCTAGTCTCTGCAGCTGATCTTTTAGTAAAAACTCTTTTTCTTACTTTTTCCCGTATTGTGAAAAATAAAAGACGAATATTTGATTGCGCCCGGTAAAGGAATCTCGGTTCAAAACGAATTTTCTGACGGTCTTGGCGGGTTGCATAAAAACTCTTTGTGGGCCGCTAGTTGTGCACCCTTAATACATACATAATGCTAAATAAGTTTTCACTTTACTTGTTAAAAGGAAAATGTCGTATTTATGGAAGAATTATTTTCAAATTTTTAAGCAAAATGTTATAAACATAAGTGTGAAATGTAATCTTGCTGATTTTCTTCAAAATTCAAATACTTTTTCCATCTGAAAATAGGTTTAAAGTTTAGTTGAAGCTTTTTTTATTGTTGGCGATTTTATTTGATCGTTCTTTATAGCGGCTCACTCTACGATAATACTAGGGCTATTGGCGACGGACCTCATATTTCCAGCCTTGGGCGACATCTAAGACAGCATTATTATACTCTTTTAACTTCCGCATCACACCAACGTGAGGTCTTTGAGTCTCGACACATTTAGCGTGCATCAAGCTCTTAACATGATGGGTCTTCAATGGCACCAGGATACGACAACGCTGACCACAAGCTTGCGTCTGTGATCACTCTCCTATATCGTCCACTTAATTTGTTTGACGGGGGTCAGCAAAATGGGGCTATTTGACTGGCTTAAGGCTTTTGTATTAAATTGTTTTCCATAAACAAAACTTATTTAGAATCTGTGAAAATATTCGAATTAGCTCCAAAGCAGCACAAGTCAAATTTATTAGTAGAAATGCCACCATGGAAAAGACACTCTTCTAACTGATATCCAGCAACGTTTATTTGTTCGCATACATGGATTCGGGAGCACGATTGAATGTATAAGGAACACTCTTTAATCCCCAACAGAAGTGACAAAAACGCATTCCTTATATTATGGCATGCTTAAGGGTTAGTAAAAAAGGGCGAAAATGACTTTTACATGCAAGGGCAGTCAAAGTTAATTTTCATTATTAGTGTAAGCATGAAATTCCAGGATGAAACACGGTATTATTGGTACGGACATTTTTTCCCATTAAACTTGAAAGTTTAATTTGGATATTTTTCAACACAATAGTTGTTTTTTCATGGAGCCACAGAAATGAAACTGTTTTCGGTAGTTCCTAGTTTTTGAAGGAATGTAAAAGTCTTACTTCGCGTGAAACTTCACCTAAACATAAAGAAATATTAATTGGAATCGACAGCCGTGGTCGTGACTTCTGTAATGGCTTAAGGCTGTTTTCGTCATATGCACAAGATTGTAAACTTAACGCTGAGCCCATTTTCGGACAGAAAAAATGCCTCAATTTTTATAAAAATTTGTGACATTGTAACTCATGTATTTGTTTATAATAGTGTTTTTAAAATTTCAAAATACTTCATAAATAATTAGTTTTTCCTTTCAACATGTAAAGGGATAGCTCACACATTTTACATACACACATTTTATAAAAGAATCGACGCGAATAAAAATGAGTAGTATGATGAAATAAGTGATTCTCTACAGGATAGTGAAACCAGAATACAATATTAATGTTTGAGTAATTTTTTATCTGAAAAAATATTTCGAATTTGGGTCCTATTTTTTTAACATTAGCCGAAAACAGACTTAAAGGACTAGCCCACTCAAGGACGCAAGAACTAGCCTTATGGTTAGAGGGCGCAACAGGAACGCTAAATTCAGTTAGTGCCGAATGGCAACATGAAGTAGTAGAAGAAGAGAGAAAAAGGCGGCACGAGAATTTCGTGAGAACATCGGAATATATAGTTTTAAGAATTTAAATGTTTCTTCAAAGTTTTTAATATGTATACTGTAAACGTGTGAGAAAATAATAAACCAATTTTTGGTTTAAAACGGCCTCTTCATTGGGAAGATAACCCTACGCTATCAGCATTGTTACCACTAATGTTACACTACCAGAACCCGTTATACACCTTACTTATCTTCAGTGGTGCGCACAAGGAGGGGCGAGCTGAGTCCTGACCTCCACCCAACGTACTTGATTTTTTCGCCGACTGATTGTGATCCTTTGTATATAATACATAAAATATATTTCAGTATTTTTATTAATAATTAATTTTATTAATTAGTTCTAAATATATATTCAATAATTTATTTTTTCCTGTTTTTCATTCTCGACAAAATCAAAAGAATAAAGAATATATTTAGCGGCGTATTGGGGTATCATACCAGAATGGTGGACTTTCGACCCCCGCCCTTTGAACAACGAATGCTTATTTGAGTTCTTGTGTTTTTACATTTTGAATGTATATAAAATAAGTTTTCGATTGGAATCATTTTTATGGCCGCGGTAGCCGAGTGGTATAGGTATCGGATCGTGGCCTGCCTTGTCACGGAGTTCGAGCTCAGTACCACTAAAGACCCGCCGTGTAGGGCAGCGATGCACGTTAAATCTGTCGAGTGCTGAAACGTCCTCCCGTTGGTGTGGTGTGGTAGTTAGGAGAGGGGGGTGCCAGCTCAGGTGTCGTCCACGACACTTGACCATGGTTCAAAATTACGTGGTCCGTCGCCAAAAGCCCTCGTTAATAGCCGACGTTAATATTCACTCACTCACCCACCCGAAAGTTTGTTGACAGCTTGTTTAAAGTATCCGACTACTTATGACACAAGTTTTTTTCTGCAAAAAATGAAGATATGGTAATTTTTGTGTGGATTTTAGATTTATTTAGTACATTTTAGAAGAGAAAAAACATATTATTACTAAAAAAGGAAAAAAACTGGTAGAAATTTTCAAAAAATTGCATAAATGGGGCCCCATTTTGTACAAAAATTCTGTGAACGATTTTGATGTGTTGCTTTGCTATTCATTTTTGAAATGACCTTCAGGATAAGAGATATTTTAATTTTTACAAAAACTAGAGCACTTCATCTTAGTTATTATATGAAATTGTTTTTAAAAAAACAGTTACATATTCACATAATGGACTGCAAATTTTGTAATAAAACGGTAGTTGATAAATCTGAAGGTTAAAACACTTCTACTATATTATACAGAGCATCCACAAAAATTTCAGTAAATTATTTTCGAAATTTTTTGAGCAATCACTGTCCCCATTGGAGCATTTTCAAAACAGCACATTTCGAGTAAAGCGCATTTTTAAGTATGACATCTTGCTTAAAGTAGTGGCATCTGCCTTTATTAAAACAGTTGCAGTTTTTCTTCTACTGAATGGAAAATATATAAATAAACTTGATATTTTTTTTAAAAGCTAATATTATTATGGCCTATAAAATAAAATCATAAACAAGTAATATAAAAAAAAGTTTTTTTAAGTCAATTCCTACTTAGATCAATAAAGAAAAATTTTATTTTCGCTACTTTTTATTAAATAGTTACAATTAATATAAGTATGTGTATACATATGATAGAATCACAACATTAAGTGGTAATTAATTTTTATTAATTATCATTAAAATATCATATTGTCATCCAAAATAATCGCGTAAATAAAATTTTAGTTCAACTGAATGCTTTAAAACGTGAGAAAAAACCTTTTCAAGTTTTGACTCAAGTCCCCAAAAATGAAGCCAACGGGGCTGTATTTGTAATTCTTTGAATAACTAGTTTCAATCAATTCATTTTTATTAATTACAATTAAATTACTGTATTGTCATCCAAAATAATCATGTATATAAAATTTCAGCTTAATTGAGCACTTTAAAATGTATTTTATTATCAATTGAAAATTCCACCAAGATAAATAAATAAATAAATATATAGAGAGTGTGAGCTAATTGTAGGAATTGAAAAAAATTAGTCAGTTTTTGGCAAAATTCACAATTTTAGGGTAGTGGGATACCTTAAGACAACCCGAAACGTTTTCCATGTCAAAAAGAACGAGTTTAACCATTTAATAACATTTCCCTTTTCAAACTTGTCCCCTGTTTATAATCCCTTTTTGACAAAGTGAAGTTCATTGTTTCAAAGTACTTTCTGGGTCATTTCTCGTCTCCTTAATCATATTCAATCATCCAATTCTCTGCCCAAAAAATTAATTATTTCCACGATGGACCTTTCCTAAAGCAGAGTTTCCGTAAACCCCACGTACCGTTATTAAAATATTACTTGTGCATCCCAGTCCTTCCTTTTAAAAGGAGGGGAGGGAGGTGAATATTTTCACAGAAGATTCCTTAATAAGGGATTTTGAAGCTTCATTTTTCTTCTTCGATTTATTATTATTCGCTATTCACGCAGTGTAATAAGCTTCAGTATAAACCCAAACTAATGTACTGGAGTTCAGCGACACGCCGGACGCTGTAGGTTAATTAATTTTCCTGGTCTTTTTTCGCCCTTAATACATAAAAATGTTCTTTTTCCTCCTTTCAACCTGTCTCTCTTTTAACCCCCTTTAATTTAACGCATTCCTTCCGCTCAGAGAAAACTGTCTTAACACGTATACTGGAAAAACTGCACTGTGTGTTAATTAAATAGTCTGTACAAAATTTTCTCAGTAGTTATTTGTTATAAGAATTGCAGTATTACTGACAATGCAACATTCTTACGTTTATTATATGATGTTTTAAAAATGTATTGTGACACATTGAAACCGATCCTGTTATTCTAAGGTTCTATTTTATTCATCCAATGGTATTAATCCTATAGAATTAACTGTTTGTCTTGTAAGGGGGTTCACCCATGTGATGGCTTTTTTTTTAAGAATTTTTAGGGATTTTTTTTTTGACGACTAGTTAAAAGATAGAATTTTATCATTTATTTATATGTATTTTAAGAGTATGTATTTCGACGAAGCCGGTCTCTTCCCCCTAATTGCTTCCCCCTAACCCCTTGCCCCTTGCCGACAGACGTTGGGAAAATTCCAGACATTTCCCTAATTGCTGGGAAAGAATTTCGTAACTGGGTGGTCAAAGGTTTGGACCCTTTTTCCCAGGCTGTCGCGACCGTCAAAAATAGACGCAGTAACATTTTGCTTTCGTTGTGATATGGTCGTTCTATGGCGACCATATCTTTGATTGTCAGCGTGAATTAGAGGTGTGGGATTCTCGAAATGAATCGACATTTTAAAATTCTTAATATGACTTTATTAAGAATATAACTTAAATTTCTAATAAATTATATAAACTTATTTTAAGTGAGAATAAACTAAACACACAGCAAATGTTAAACCTGATCGCGTAACTTAGATCACTTATCTAAATAATTATATTATCCGCCTACTTTCAATTCTGATAATATTACAAGTCCTAATTTCAAATAATCAGTCCTACCTTAATTCAAGCTAATGTTCTTCTTAATCAAGCTAATGGTACGAAGATCCTGAGCGCGCATGCAATGGTATGCACCTTGTAGTAATGGCTAGAAATCTTAGTAACTTTATGATAGGCCGTCAATTCACTCTCGTATCTCTTCCAAACATAAATTTACCCTAAATTGCCATTCTGTTTACTGAAACTTCTGTTCTTTTAAAAGCTATCTTATTTGCATTTCACAATTGCATTTCACTTCTTGGATTTGGGTTGGAAAAGATTTGCCATTAATCTTGGCCGTCAAAGAACCCAGAGGTTATGTTACAGAAAAGACGCGTGAGCCCATCACATCGTTTCTCACGATTCGGTGACGACAGCGCGTCTGAAAACTTACAATGTGCACCGCGCCATCGACGCCCATTGGGCAAGAGATCAGATGGGCTGAGACCGACAGGGGCGGCAGAAGAACAAGAGATCAAGGGAGCCGAAACCGACAGGGGCGGCGGAAGAACAAGAGATCATAGAAGGATGATTAGAGGAGAGAGGGGGATAGAAGGAGAGCGAGAGGGTCCGAAGGGAGACTGGATTTTGAGGGACCCGGTGAGGTCCCTTGAGCGAAAGAGAAAAACAATAGTGAATCCGCGAAGTACGGCGGTTTCCGAACTGTGGAGATCCAGGAACGGTCTGAGTCCCGATCAACCAAAAAAAGCGATACCTTAGTTCGTGAAGTAAGGCGAATTTTGGAACGGTAGAAATTGCGAAGGAGCACGGCGAATTTGGAGCCAGCGAACTCACCCAGACTCGGTGTGGAATTACCCTGTTTATGTATCCTAGGTATAGGACTTTCCTCTACAGTGTCAGTTTAGGACACTATTTTAAGCGGAGATAAGAGACATTGCAGCGAAAGATACTCGAAATCTGTGGACCCTTTTGCTAATTAATTGTTATAGAATATTTTATTTTATTTATTTTTTTTTGATGATTTTCTTATTGAGAAATAAATAGTTTATCCCAGAGCTGTGTGAAGTCATTACAGTAAATAAATGTTCAGCCAAAAATATCAAATAGAACTTGAGTTATAGCGCTCTGAACTCACCCGCCTAAAAAAAGGGACGTTCACTTTCTCCACGATTCTGGTTGATTGGCTGATCAGAAATAAAAAAATTAACGGCATTTTAATCTATAAGCTTAAATGCACCAAATGAACTACACTCAATTGAAAATATTAAAAGTTGGATTTTTGGCCGACTTCTGAAGAGAAAAAGTTTCGAATTTCATGAGTTTTTTTGTTATGTTTTTATTATAAAAAGTGGAAATATTTTGAATTTCTGAATGATCGTAGTTTATTTGGTGCGTATATATGTGCTGAGTCTACGCTATAAATTTGAAGTCATTCGGTCAAACCGTTCTTGAAGGTATGATGGAGGAAAGTTTGAAAAAGACAGTTTTGAGAAAAACGCGTTTAAAATTTCAAGTCCGATTAAAACAATGAAAATCTTAACCGAGCGCTACGAACAGCTGCTCTTCTAACACCTGCTTCTTTATAACGACTTCGAATTTTAAAAAATAACTTTGCCACCGTATTCTAGACATGTTAAGAAAGCAATTTATGAAAAAATTATTTTATTATTATTTTTTTTTTTGTTTTATTTTTTTGAAACCGTTACATGGGTGAGCCCCCTTAAATCTAGACTATCATATTTATTGGGATGCAAATATGCAATCCGACTCCGTTAACACGCGGTGGATTATCATGGTTACATAACCATGGAGAAACGAACCATGATAAATGAAATCCCGTTGGGTGAATTCAAACTGAAATCAGACTTGTGTACTTGTGTTTCTACTTGTACAATTTCTAATTTAAAAATTGGATAAAGGTGTTCTACTATTTAAGAAAAAAATTCTTATGTGTGTGTATTTTTAAATCAGGTATATTTTATTTACCTATGTGTGTTATTAATGTTGACAAATACTTATTTTTTAGAAAAACTTTCTTTAAAACGAAAGTTGACAACAGTGAAGCGTGTGAATTGATTGGATGGAAATGCGTGATTAATTGATTTTTGACGTCACATGAATTGAACCAATTAAACGATGATATAAATTTCTATATTGATAGGATTTTTTTTGTTTTTGTGGGATGTGCGTTAGTCTTGAAAAAAATACAATAATATCTTAACTATGAAAACTTGTTTATTAATCTATACTAAATATAAATAAAAATATGTAGGAATTATTTTTCATACGATCGCTATATGATATCATTTTCAAGTGGTTATCAAAATAGTAGAAACATCTGTGAATAAAAGTGACATTTTTGAATCCGCTTCGTAAGCATTCAACTATAATAATAGCTTCTGTTTTTTTTTTATAAATAAAAATGTATATTTTCTAGTAGTATGTAGTAGCTTTATTAAAATTCTGTCTGTCTTGGATTTTTTAAAAGCGTAAAATGTATAACCTCTCAGGATTTCAAAGAGACCAAATTGTAGGAGCCCGTCTAGCTGGTAGCAAGTGTGACCAAAACATATCAACTTTTAGATGTTTCTTGAGGTACGGTGACTAAAGTCATGACAGCATACACACAGCGCAGAAAGACAAGCTCGGAAAAGCAAAACAGAGGATGAAAATAGAAGCTAAGTGAATGAGACCGACGAGTATTGAAGTGGGTTGTAGCGCCGAAAAAGTGAACAGCAGTAAAAATGACCTCAGAATTCAATCAGTATCTGGATTTTCCAGTGTCACTGATTTCAGTTAGAAGACACCTTCATATAGCAGAACAATAATTCCCAAGCCACTTGTTACAGATGTTAATGCCAAACATGGTTACAATGGAGTCACGTTCACAAAACTGCTGATTGATAAGTGGAAGAAAGTAATAAGGTCTAATTAAAATCGTCTTTTACACTTTTCCCAGCACAGGTCAGGTGCACGTTTGGAGAAGACCTGCACCAAGCGTATGATCGTGATTTGTCTCCTAACTGTCAAGTATGGCGCTGGATTTGTCAAAGTGAACACGGGGAGGGGGCGTTAAACAAATACCTTTGCCCGCACAGTCTACTGAATTCATTTTAATCGAATCGTTATTGTTTATTTTAGAACTAGCTGGTATACCCGTTCTTCGCCCTGGTGAATTAAAATTAAACAATACAGACTGAAGGATAAAGAAGTTTTTAATGTTAATTTTACGTAAATTGTAAATTAAGCAAAAAAAAAGCTTCTTATATATCTCTTCTGAACAAAAATCATGTTTGCTAAATTTTAAGTCTGTAGATATAATAGGCTGATAAAAAAATTTTTTTATTTATAACGCCCTGTAATTCTCTTGTGGATCAATTTTTGAAAACATCTTCCTTCTGCTCAGCAAAAGTAACACATTGTTACAAATTTTGTGTAATAAATGCTTAAAATAGTGTAAATAATTTGTATCTTTATGTGTAATACGTTAATATGACTTTCTGATGCATTTATTTTATGTTAAATAGCTGTTACCCGCGACTTCATCCACGTTCGCGACTTCGTTTAACAAAAAAGTGTTTATTCAATTCGTGAATTTACGAAAATTTAATAATTATGTATTCCACGTAAAGAAATACCTAAGCTATAAGCATAGTGTCATTCTTCTATTTTGTGAATCGATGTTTCTTTTTTGTATTATTTTTTTTTTCTTTGTTTTGTTGAGCAAGGGGTGAGAGGGACGAATGACATTTGACACTGTCGATGGGGAGAGGACTGTAAAATCATTAGGATCAAAGGACATGAACGGGAAATCCATGAGTGGCAACAACCTAATCAAACAATAAAGTTTGACATAACTGCTAAAAATCGTTGAGACAGAAGGCTCGCGAAATAAAATAATCCCTATTGAATAAAAATAATCCCTATTGAATAAAAATGAATCCTTATTGGATTAAAATTCCCTTTGAACGAAACAATCTCTATTTGAAAAAAAATAAACCCTATTCTGATAGGACTTTCCCTATTGATAAAAATAACTTCGTAAATAGTAACCTATTAGAATCGGATATTACATACAAATTTTTAATTTTTTTTCTAACTAATTTTCATAAATAAAAGTAGCCTAAGTTAATTATGACATCAGACATTCCAGTATATTCGTAAAGTCGTCAACCTTTCAGAGATACGAACAAACAGATACTTAGATTGACTAAATTTTAAATTGAATTTTTTTCTAAATAAACGAATTAATATTTTATGATATAGTAAAGTGTTAACTTCAAATTAAAACAGGCACTTGTTTTATTTTAGTCCGGAACAAAGACAAGAGAGTTATTTACAAGTTTTAATAAATTACTTTTTATTTAAGGTGTAAGTATATTTTCACCTAAAACGTATTAAAAATTTAATTTAGAAACAACTACCACGTACTTTAACTAAATAAAACAGCCTTCGTAGGATTACCAATCTACCCTTGAATCAAACTTGTACAATAACTTTGCAAGACAAACATTGTGACTTCTAATGTAGTTATATTTATTTAAATAATAAGGTATGAATTAACTACCTCTATTTAAATGCGGACTCTGTGGAAGTCATCCCCAACTCAAACTTTACATACTCTTAAGAAAACTTAATGTCTTCTTTGTTATAGAAAAATTGAGTTGTCAGTGTTGAAGGAATAAAATCTTGAATGATGATAAATGATGCAACAGTTAAAACAAAGGGCGTTTGAACAAATAGTCTGATTAAGTCTGCAAGCTGGTGAATCTATGACTTAGAAAACTGTGATGGTGATGAGGATTCTTGGAAGATAAAACGGAACTGAGATAAGCAGTGTAAGAGATGCAACCAGTTTGAAACTGCGATGCAGTGGCGGAACTGTTAAAATGATTAGGATGGAATGGACTCGTGAACTATGCAGTGTCGTAGGGTGAGAAGGGAAAGTTTGATATAAGCCAGAACGCAGACAAAAGGCTAGAAGATAAACCTTTGACTAAAAGCGATGGTACTGCTTAAAATCGTGATAAATATACATGGAACAATATGTGTGTCTAGTAACCTAACCAAACAAAAGTTTTGATATAACTGCTAGAAACGTCGAGACAAAAGGCTCGCAAAATAAAACAATCCCTATTAGAGACGGATATTGTTCACCATTTCATTGGTTATAATTTTATTTTCGTGGAACCCTAATTTTTTTTTCTATAATAAAAGTAGTCTAAGTTATTCCTTATAACATTAGCTATCTGCCAGTGAAAGTTTCGTCAAAATTGGTCCAGCCGTTTCAGAGATTAGCCAGAACAAACAGAAAAGACAAACATTTTAAAAATTGATTTTTTCATATAAGTACCGTATATACTTTTAAATGTATTTAGTAAAAAGCTGTCAATTTCAAATTACAGACACTTCATTTTGATTTATATGTATAGAAGTTCAAACGGAATCGATATCCTCCACCGCGGCATCGCTCCCAGAACCTTCACATCTCCATGAAGAAAAATTGTACAAGTATTCCTCTAAAACAATCCAACACTTGTATGAGTCGATTCCCACGCGAATTCAAGCTGTATTACATGCCAAAGGACTTAATTTTTTACGACATACTAATAAAGGATTCTTTATAAATCTAAGGTGTTTCCATTACTTTTGATTTATTTGAAATCGATATTATATCGATCGTACTTATTAAAAACTACTTTTCCAGAAGAAAATAATACTTTGGTTAAATTATAGATTAACTGGTTGATTCGAGGAAATAAATTTATAGTCAAGTATAATGTCATTTAAACAAAATATTATATGAATTTTACAAAATAAAAATTAAAAATTATAACATCACAATGCTTAAGAGTAATATCACAAGTGCGATATCTTAGCAAGGGAACTAAGGTTAAAACGCTTGTTTTTTTCCCCTTACGGAAAAATACACTACAGGTATTCGCGATAAAGAAGTACTCAAAGCTCACAAAAATCAACTTGAACTTTACGGTATCGATCGAACATCTCATGTATTTCATGCCACCGAATATTGAAGAACGATTGATTTATCCCCGATTACAAAATTATGGTGTAGGAATTACAGATTTGCGGCTATTAAAAACCCTGCACACACTGTAATTGATTTCTTCAAATGATTTCTAGCAAATTGGATCCACATTTATCCTTCATAACTGACGCAGCTTGATTTGATTTGTCAGGATGCATTAACTCCATTTTCTTGACAGAAACCATAAACTCTTATGTCTTAAGCAACTGTTTTGCTCTTTTGTCGATGAATCAAGCAAAGAACAAGCGTACGTATTTTTCCAATGAGATGGAGGAACACCTCAGACTTCGTGGGTGTCATCACATTATTTATTATTCGAATATTATTGATGATCATTGTTGTATTCAAAGAGGCAAGAACAGTTTAAAGGATTGTGACCGACACATTTCCCTGATTGATCAACATGTGCGTTTATCTTAAGAGCTCATTATAGGAGAATGTCTACAAGAATAATTCCCACATCACATAGGTGAATTGAAAGTGAACATTTCGATTTTATTTTACAAAAATAAAACGTAAAGGTGCAAAATAGACTCATGTGTTACTTATTTTATAGGGAAAAAAACATTTTTGTTCTCAGGAACCGTATTTTTTCACATTTCCTCCTTTAATCTATGCAAAGTTTTTGATATTTTGAGTTTAAAATCATGACGAGATCTTTCTTGTGTTCTTTTTTTTTTATAAAGTCATCAATTATTATTCATTACGCTGATATTTTGAACAGTATTCGTTTTTCCCGCCGGCGAGAGGTTTGAGAAATTATTCATTATTTGGGAACAAATTCTATGTTGGTGCAATTATATAAATAATTTCTCACTATATAAGTTTTATACAATTTTTAACGAGCTTTCTGAGAGGCGGGATATTTTTGTTTTTTTTAATGTTTTTAAATGTATACAGTGTTACTGCTTTTGAACTCTTACCATGCATTAATTTTTATTCTCCATGTTTATTTTTAAAATTTTATTGTGTTGTTTTTTTAAAGTTGTGTTATATGATTTTTTTTAACATGTGTGCTTTGGTACCCAACTATGTTCGAACCTTGTTTTTTAAAAGGGTTTATAAATAGTTTATATTTATGTTTTTTTAGTGTATTTGTTAAAAAAATGTTTTAAAATTGTCTTAAGAATAAAACAAAAAAAAATTATTTGACAATATTTTACAAAAAAACATAGAATGGCCAATTTTCAAAATTTTTTTTTTGTAAAAAATCTTTATTATAATAATATTTTGCCTGTATATAGCTCAGACCCTGTACAGAGACTCAACTAGAATTTTTGAAATATATAACTTAGAAATGGGTTTATCCATGTTTTTGACAACAGAGGGGAAATTTTAAAAAAAAAAACGCCGATAATTATTTCATATTGTAATTCCCGAAAATAATGTGAATTTTTTAAAAATCGTAGTTGAGCCTCTGCGAGGGCTGAGCTTTATACAGGCAAAAAAATTATTATAATAGAAGCATTTTTGATAAAAGGAGAACATTTCGAAAAAAAAGGGTTTTTCTAAATTAATTTTTTCCAAAATATTGTATTTAAGTAATTTTTTTTTTTTTCAAAAAAGTCCCATAACAATTTTATACATTATTCTAACTAAGGGAAATAAATATCATATAAAATCCATTTATGCCTTTTTAAATTCCCAACGTAGTCGGAACCTTTTTGTGTTTGAAATTTGGGGCCTTTGGCCCCTTTTTCTATTGTGAACCCTGTAATGGGACTTTTATGTGTAGTGTGCATTTCCAGTAAATAAATTTTTAGGCATTGTAAGATTTTTTTTGGCATGCAATATGGATTTGTGCACTGAGATGTCGTCCCGTCACGACCATGGCAAAAAAAACGGGGCCGTTAAAAAGCCCGTGTAGCGAACAGGTGCGGCGTTTATTCCTCCTACTTTGTATTATCTATCTATCTATGCTATCTATCCTATCTTTCTATCTATATATATATATATATAAATGGATGTTTGTATATATGAAATCTCATCACTCCAACTCTGTTCAACCGATTACTATGAAAATTGGCATGTATATGCATTTTTTTTAGAAGGTTTTGTGCTATTCTCTTTGTTCCAGCTCCCCACCAGGTGGCGCTACAACTTATCAACTTATGCACCGATCAATCAATCGTCAAATTGCCACCATGGTCGCCAAAAATGTCTACTTGGCTCTATCGCCAACATTTCACTATGTTTCCATTGAATTGCTATTATAATGTAAGGAACGGTGTTGCTTGCGAATATTACAATTTAAACATAAAATAAATACAACCGAAAGTAATATTGACGTATTACACATCCAGATATAAATTATTTACACTATTTTAAGCGTTCGTTACACAAAACTTGTAACAATATATTACTTTTGCGAAGCAGAGATCCGCTTAGGAAGGTGTTTTCAAAAATCGATCCACAAGAGAGTTATGGGGCGTTAAATGGGGGGGGGACCTTTTTATCAGCTATTAGATCTATAGACTTATAATTTAACAAATATGATTTTTTTCGTTCAGCTGAGATTTGCAGAAAGCTTTCTTGTTCTCGTCGTTTTGAATTTGCAATTCACGTAAAATCAACTCATTAAAAAATTTATTTATCCTGCAATCTGTATTGTTTAATTTTTCAATTTTACCTTGCGATGAACGAGTATACCAGATAGTTTTAATATATATGTATAGAAGAAAAGCAACTCGCTCACCCATCACGAAATCTCCGGAGTTTTTAAACCTACAGATTTGAAATTTTTCAAGCGTGTTTTGTTCTGTTCGGTAAAGATCAGCTATTTAAGAACGAGTTTTGAAGAAACCCATTCATTTAAAATTGCGGGTGATTACGAAGGCGTATAGATTTTTTAAAAAGTCATGTTTTTAAACAATTAGAAATCACGGACATATTTGACAAGCATGTTTCTTTTTGTTAAAATGAGATCTACTTAGCACGAGTTTTGCGGAAAATGACTCTCCCGGTTGTAGGAGTTTCCGGAAAGTTTTAAATAAAAAATATCGTTTTTGAACTATTATACCTTTAGACTTGAAATTTGGCGTGCATGTTTTTATTTCGAGATCCTCTAAGAACGAGTTTTGCAGAAATCTATTTTCAAAACGGTTAAGAGATCGTTATATAGGTTTATAAAAAAGTTCCTATTTTTTGAACTAGTAGACCTACAGATATAAAATTTGAGAAACATATTTCTTTTGATGGGTTGAGATTCGCTAAAAATGAGTTTCGCGGAAATCGATTCCGATAGGGAGGCTGGTTGCCGGGGCGTAAGAAATAAATATATTCTGTTTTAGAGAATTCAGTCCGGCTCCTTTCGAAATGGAGACATGAGAACTATAAAAAGCTTTTAATACAATCAAAAGAATTACTACTAGGGCTTAGATATCAAAAGCTTAAAAAAATAATATGTGTGGTCTTAAAACATCATTAATTATCCACAGAAGCGGGCGGGCAACTGCTAGTAGGTAATAATTGAAAAGTAGTAATGGATGGGAAAAATGGTTATCAATGTTGTATGGCAGTCTATGAAACCGTTTGTTATTCCATGTTTATTAGAAATGATCCAATGAGCAAAATAATTAACGGAAAACCACATAATATAATGGAGTCAAAGATTTTGGTGTTGTGCTCGATCTGTACTTAACATATTGTCATCAATGACGCACTGTTAATGACTATTTTAGCATGTGACTTTATTTTTGTCTTTGCTGATGATTTAAAAAAAAGAAATGTTTGTTTCAAAAGATTCGGAATAAGAAGCTAAATGTGAAATCGGTTTCACTTGAACGACTTCTCTTAGCTGATAGTGTACAAGAACAATCGGGAAGCCCTTTTCGAATTTTATCGCAGACACAGCAAATCTAAGAGAATGCTCTAGCCATTAGTTTTATTGAAACTCATTTTGTATCGTTTTTGCTGCTAAGCAGTTTTGTCGTCTATCTGAACGCTATTTTCCGGGATCTGCATCATTTTAATGAGATGGGGCTTTAGTGAATTCAACAAACTTAAAATTGTTAAAAACCATTAACAGAACGAGAAGAGGTGTTTTTAATGACGCCCATTGAATTTCGAGGTAAAGTGTTTCCTCCTTTTTTTCAAAGGTTTCGGAATTTCTTTTTATCGTTTGAGATAGAATTGGAACATTGTTAACTGCTTTTATCTGCGATTTTATTCCGAATTTATTTTCATTAACCAGATGAAAAGGTATAAATTTTCCTTTAAAATAATATCTATTGAACAAAGGAATTCATAAAAGTTTTGTAATAGTAGTGAGAATGTTATTTATTGGTATGCAATTATGGTTTCACTGGCTATTATTAACCAATTTTTTAACTAAAATGCTACTAAAGTCTCGTTTTGCATCTGAATATCGATGCGCATGAAATTTAGAATGAAGTTAATTTTTTGCCAAAATATTGTATTTAAATAAATTTTTTTGTCAAAATGTGTCCTTAAAACAATTTATACATGTATTCTAATCTAAGTGACACTAAATATCATGAAAATTATCCATCTATGCGCTTTTGAAAAATCACGGTTCCGAACGTAGTCGGATACCTTAAGAGCCTTCGCCTCTAGATTTAAAAATAGTAGGATTTGAATTTCTAAAACGGAAGTATAATTGTAACCCATCTCCTTAGTCGATTTCCACAAAACCCATTTCCAAACTTATCTATACTAATCAAAATAAACATGCTTACTTAATTTCAAATCTGCAGATCTAATAATTCAAAAACGATAATTTTTATCTATTATACTCTCACAACTTCCATGGGAGATTCTTTTTCTGCAAAATCCATTCTAAACGCATTTTGACTCAATAAAAGAAGCATACTTACTAAAATATGTGTTCACAAATAACAAAATTTATAACATCACTTATATCATCCATGTTATAATCGTCCATTATAACATGGCTTTCATGAAGCATAGATCTTTGAAGACATTTTTTTTTTTTGCTTTGAAATTATTCTTTGGTCCTTTTCCCTCGCATTTCTTATACTTTGTAGCACTCAAAACTTCTTTGCCTGATTATTTCGCGTGGTGCTTCGGTTTTGTTCTTTTTCAGAAATCTGGGAATTATTGACTGTCGTTTGTCAACTTCAATGACTTCTTACAAGAACAAATTATGTGTTTAATGAAGTGGATACTAATTAAAAAACCGTTTCTTTCCTTAAATGATTAGATTTAATGAGAGTTTTTCATTCTATCTGTGTTTTTCCTTTTAATTTCCGCTTTTTTCGTTTTCTTGAACTATAAAAAACAAAATATTTAAAAGCTGCTGTTGTACCCTCTTATATAGTTTGGTGCCTTCTACAGAGACGTCTTAAGACTTCTTGAGGCCCTGGGCTTCTACACAAAAATACTCCCTGGTGTATGGCGATAAGCCTTGGCCTATGCATGGGCAATGGTCATCACATGTAGTCAGTTGACATATCGTCCTAAATTCCCAGCGTTTCGGAGAATACAGCCGGATATAACATTTTACTGTTGAAATTATTCGAATCATTATTTTAAAATTACCCCTATCCCCAAAAAAAATTTTTATTAACTCAAATGAATCAAATAGAAATTATTAGGACCCAAACCCGTTCGAGAACTCTTTAACAAATTAGCACTTTAAACGTTAAAATGCTTTTAGGCCCTATTACCAAAATACTAATATTTAATAATAATTTTAAAATAAGTTACCAAATTTTTTACAAAAACCCAAAAGAAAGTAAAATTTTTAGCAAAAATTTTTGAAAAACTTGAAATCAATTAAAAAAAAAAAGTAATAAACTTTAGAGTAAAAGTATTGTAAAACAAATTAATCATTTATCTAGAAAATGTACAAAATTTTAATGATTTATTAAATTTGAAAATTTTGAGCTGATTGAGTAAACATTAAAGAAATGTGCTTCTTTATGAGACCATTATTTAAATAACGCCATACCTAAAAAAGTATTCATACAAAAAACAATATTTTAGAATCCCCCCAGAAAATAATATAAATACTGGTTAAAGTTTTATAAAAACAAATTATTTCCGCCATGAAAATTTTTTTGAGCAATTTAAATGCCCATTCTGGTAATCAAAGACCCACTTCTGGTTTTTTCTAATTTTAAAAAATTGATTGAATTTGGCCCTTTAAAGGTAGCGTAAAAAAAAAAAAAGTATTTTTGAAAGCAAAAGTTTTCCCTTTATTCAAAACATAAAAACAAAATATCTGTTGCCAATTTGGTCATTTTCAACGTGTTCCGATACCTTAATGCGATTGCAAAATCTCGTTTTAAGTGATTTATTTATCAATTTGGTTTTAATTGTTGTCATTATAAAAAAAAAATGGTTTTTCACACAGGTATGTTGAAATCAATGATAGTATTGCATTCGTTGCTGTGTTTAATAAATCTGGATATTTATTTTTCACTTATTTAGATTTTTTTTAAAATCCGGTTTGTATTTTTTTTTCATTCCATTTTATAGCAAATCATCGTTCGTTGGTGTGAGGATTACCTGAACAAAATCAACAAGCTTTATATTCTTATCACTTGCAATGAATATCAGCTTTTGCTATAGCTAATGGGGAGCGAGCCATTTTTAATCTATTTAATTTATTATTATTTAATCTATTCTAATTAATATGATTATCCTAATTGATATTACCTATTAATGCAGATTAATTCGGCTCGATTCCTTGATCTCGAACCACAAAGCTCTTAATCATGTTTCAGGATACACGATCAATTAAAATATAAATTTTATTTTAATACTTTGATTTAATTTTACATTACACGTCTCTAATTGCTATCTTCCTTCTCGAACTCGATTCACTTAACTTTGAATTGTGATATACATTTACAAAAATCGCGGCTTCACAGAAAAGGGTTCTCAAATCAAACCTACCATGTAGTAGAACCCGTTTCATATTAACTGTTTTTAAACTGCATTCGAAACATGATTTATTTTTTTACATTTTCAACAAATGGGTTCATGAGCCATTGAAACTTTGTTTTAATACTAGAAGCAAACATTTAGTTACAAAATTCTGTGTCTATGTGTAGGTATAATGCTTTTATATGTTCTGTATTTCGTTTTCAGAGGAACTTTCATTTTTCTAAATTTTTCCTCCATATCTCGATTATCTTTCGAAATATTGTTGTTTTCTTAGTTATTTTAAAATGCCAACTTTTTCTAGAAATAGCAAAGAAAGCAAATTTTTTTTAAAAAAAAATATCTGTTCAGTAACCTACTATCCACACCCATCTATCGTCACTGAAAAAGTAGGCATGTTAAATTCCATGTACCCAAACGACCAAGGGGGGGAAAACTTGGACGTGATACTGGAAACGCTCGAGAGTCGTCAGTTATTTTTGGCTACCCCAAGTATCACTTTGCATACACACCACTTTGGACACTGGACAATTGGGACAGTTAAAAAACACTCGTAGGAACTTAAAAAAAGTTTTTGCCGGTGGCTTGGGAAAATCGGCCCCCGGAATATATTTCTTATGCCTCCCAAACAGGATAGGTGACGTGACTATTAAACCGGGAGAAGGGTGGATATTTTAAAAAAAGGGGCCTGGAGAGGGGCCTTTAAATTTACGGCAAACCGCGAAAGTCCTCTCCAGAGATTGACGGTAAGGCAATAGGGGTGGGTGGTCCTGAGACCATCCCGGACTGGATTGGAACAGAGCAAAATCATACTGTCATCCGCATGTTGTTCAAAGCTGTGGCTAAAACGTTAGACGTATTCTAGCCCTCTTTGCCACTTTGAATTTCGTGGGCCTCGATCTAAATTATTGTCGATCAGGTGGGATAAGAGCAACAATACAACAACTACATATTTTTTATAAATCTATCTTTAATGTAATTGTCGTGACAGTTTTCTTTTTTTTTTCAAAAAATAAATCTGTTCTCAATGAGGTTAAAACGACATTCATCATTCAATTTTTAAACATTTGTGGAAGAAAAACTTAAGATACGTTTATTCGAAGTCGAAATTTAAACAATTCCTTGCCTTTTTGCAATTTTGTTTTAAAACGCTCTTTTTGAAGTTTTTTTTTTTAATAGTGACAAACTGTTAGAATGTTGGTGAACACCGTGTTTGTGTTTTTTTCCCTATACATCTCGATGTGAATATTATAAGATAATTATATTAAAATTTATTTCCATAGAACCTTTACGTTGCGTAGAATTTTTTACATTCTTTCCACAAAGATGTGCCTTAGTTTAATGGAACTGTCTATCGTAAATTCGAAGAAGAATTTCGAAAATCATTAAGGACATTCCATCCATTCTTTTGTTCTTAGTTACGAATTCGATTTCTCTCTCTCTCTTTTTTTCTTTTGCGTTTGTTCTTTTTCGGTAATTTAATCACGTGTTAAACACTGAATCAAGTGATGTATTTTTATTTATAATGTTTTAGATTTGTATTTATTATTACAAAATAAAGATTGAATATTTGTGTTTCATTAGCCAATAAAAGAGGAGGGGAACTATTGCTTCAAATACCAATACATTGTATTTGACCACTTTTCGAAGTGCCAGCTTTCACTTAAACTAAAGAGAATAACATTAGCAAAGTAATTTTTTTTATCAATTTATTAAAATTTTGCAGTAATTTATATGTAATTAATATTAAAGAAATAATTTAAATGTAACTAACTGAATTATCGAGAGATAATTTCATGACACGTATTTATTGCAAGAACTCTGGTTTTTTTTTTGTAATTTGGATTTCTCTTGGCATATTTTTGGGTCAAATGATTCTTCTGCTTAAAATTTTTTTATGTAAGCGGACTTGCTAAGAATCATTTCCTAATATTTCCTCTTGGTTTTCTTTATTCTGTCTCCTTGTATGTTAAATTTTGTAATAATGTGCAATTATGTTAAAGATCAAAGAATTTTTAAATTCGGAAATACTTAAAAAAATTTTACAATATTTTATGTAGTTTATATTTTTTCAATTCCTACTATTAATTCACACTCTCTATTTATTTATTTATTTATATGTTTGTTTATTTATTTATTTATCTTGGTGGAATTTTCAATCGTTAATAAAATACATTTTAAAACGCTCAATTGAGCAGAAATTTTTTATACATGATTATTTTGGATGACAATAGAGTAATTTTTAATTATAAAATTTATTCATTAAACTAAATTCGAAAAATTATAAATCAACCACGTTGGCATCATTTTTTGGGGACTTGTGTCAAGACTTGAAAATTTTTTTTACGTTAAGCATTCAGTTGAACTGAAATTTTATTTACACGATTGTTTGGGATGACAATGCAATACTTCAATTGATAATGAATAAAAATTAATTACCACTTAACGTTGTGATTCTGTCATATGTATATACATGTTTATATTAATTGTAACTATATAATAAAAAGTAGCTGAAATAAAATTTTCTTTGTTGATCTAAGTAGGAATTGACTTAAATTGTTTTTTTTTTATATTTCTTGTTAATATAGATTTTTTTAATTTTATTTTTTCTAAATAAATATTTCTGTTATTTTAAATATGTTTTTGTAGAATTCCTTTCAAGCATACTAAGAAATACACTTCGAATTTTTTTCTAAAAATAAGATCACATTTTTTGAATTCGAACGATATCCAACACAGTTTATTCCAAGCATGGAACGAACTGTGGAACAAACACCCTCCTCCTCTCACTATGTGTATTACTTCGAAATGATCCATATCCACACAAATTGTGTTGCAAATTAGCAAACATCCAGCATTCTTGTGCATCTCTCTGTGGGTACCTGACACGATACAATTTTTCTACTACTCGTGCATTACATTCTGCCAATCCGTATATCAGGTGCATATCTGCCAACTCGGTGTTTGTAAAACATTCCTAACTCCTCTGCGGGGGATGGCAGCTCAAATGGCTGTGGTATTGCAGGTTTGTTGCCTTAAATGTTCTTGTGAGCATCGCCAGCTGGCGCCGAACGAAGACGTTTCCGACCATAGGTTGCTATGAAAATCTCAATCCTTGTTGTTGTTGCTGCTTATGCCACCTGGTCAACAGTAACATCAGATCAAGGTTCACGAAATTCATCGTGGCTAAGGGCTAGAATTTTACGCCTGTCGTTAGCCTTAGCTTTGAGCACCATGCAGGTGACAGTTTGTGATGCCCCCTACCTCCTTTTAAAGTTTGTCCCAATGATCCTGGGATGCCCTTTATATTTGTTTCCTTTGCAGCATTTTCGATATTGAAAATATGTACTTTTTAATTATATGAATTATGTATTTTTTTTTCATCAAAAAATTTATCCTAATTGTTATTATTTTTATTTTTAGGTAAGTGGAATATTCCTGTCTTTATTATTTGAAATTGGTATAGAATGTATGAAGAAAATGTAAGTAATGTAAAATTAATATTTGGATGCATATGCATATATAAGAAATTTGAAATTTTTAAATGCTGAATGAAACTTGTTAGAGACGTAAATTTTAGCGGTAAGCATCTTAGGATTAGGTTCTATATGATCTTTAATTAGTTTCCTGTAGTGTTAAATTAGTTTGTTTAATTGCATTATATAATGTTAAAACAACTAACTTAGAGATTACTTTAAATGGGGTAAATACAATTTGATATGAATTACTATAATCAAATTGCGATAAATAAACAATTACAGTTTTTTTTAATTTTCTAAACTAAATTTTTAATTCTTTCTTAAAACAAACGTGAACACCCATCTAAAAACTTATGCGTAAATTTTTCATCACTTTTTTGCACGGTTTTTAAAATGAAGTAAAGTTTCTTATTTCATCGTCAACACAGTTTGTAAAAATGTGGAATACACCTTTCTTTTTTCTATATAAATTATGTATACAGGAGGACCTCTATTTAGCGGCAGTCGCTAAATCATAAAAAATAGTTCATTTTGGTGGGAAAATTCGTTAAATAGAAATTCTTCTTTTATGAATGTATTTAAGAAACCACATAAAACAAATTTTAAACTTAAAAACACTATTTATTATTTAAAAAAAAGTAATAATTCACAATTTTTTGTGAATTGATATCTATTTATTTTATAAATAGTACCCATCAAAAGGAAATCTACAAGGAAAACAAGAGAAAAAAAAAACCATTGTCCAGTATTTTCAAACATTGCACTATAAATTCAGTTTAAAAAAAATAATTTTATATTAAATTTAATGAATATGACATTTTCTAATTTTAAGCCTGAAAGTTATTTTACTCGTACATTATTTTTAACCAGTAATTTTAAGCGTACAATCCCACATGCGTCCTTAAATTTTTTTTTCTGACAAAATCTGTTAATTTTATTTTAGTTTTTTATTTGAAAAATAACAACAATTTTATTGCTCTATGTGAGTTGGGTACCTGGTAAAACCATTTCAAGGCCTTGATCAGCATAAAATATGCTAAAAGAGCGAATAATTTGAAATGTTTTTAAAATAAGGAGAATTAAAAATCGTAACACAAGAGAAAAAATTATTTAAATGGAAAATGCACTTCACTATTTGGAAGTAATTTTACGATGAAAATAATGAAATATTCTTATTTCCAGCGAAAAGTGTAAAGAATAGAAAAATTCGCTAAATAGAGGCTCCTAAAATAGAGGTCCGACTGTATATTTTAAATATATTTTATTTATTTATTGCTCGTGGTTTTTTCCTTGAAACGTACTTACCGTGTAAAAAAATAATTATAGTGTATGAAAGAGGGCAGAATTATTTTAACTGTGTGTTAAAGAATCGTTTACAGAAAATCTGAACAACATTGAGTGATAATTGCTTATCACAAAATGAATGATACGTATAGGAAGTACTTAATACTGATTATATCTAATATTATATTAATAAAAATGATTTTAACCTCTTCAAAATATATTTTTGAACAATGTTTGCAGTAATTTTTTCATAGTGCATTTTCATTATCTCCTCTTTCATTTAAATTTAATTTCAGATTTTGTGAAGTGTATTTCTCTCTACGTATAAAAAGTCTTTCGCGTGCTGTATAAAAATTTATTTATACATAAGGTATAGTAACATGCTTGGTAATAAGTTGAATTTAACGGAAGAGAAGTGCGATTTGTCTTGGAGGTCCCCCTCGCCGCTTCCATCTACCAGCTCGTTCTCGAAAACTTCGTTTATGTCATAGATCGTGATGTTTTAAATTCCTCCAGTAATTTTCAGAAGCATCCATGTGGTCTCCAACATGATCACCAAGTCGCCAAAAATGATACCAACTTGGCTGTATCGCGAATATTTCGAAATTCGAATAATTCGAATTTTTTCTCACTTGTCCAGGACCCCGATAACAATACAATAATTTAATAATTTTTCAAATCCCATCCCGCAACTGGCGATTAATTCCAGATTCCATTTATAGATTTCGCGACTAATTCCAGATTTGGTGACTAAAAGATTAAGTTACAATCTAGTTTAATTAATTATACAAGGTTGTTTTTTAGTTTTTTAATTTATTTATTTTTCTTGCTTATAATATATATATTGTAAATTACAATTTTACAATTTGAGCAATGAATATGAACAGAGTTGTATAATTTGTATAATAGAGGCTGGTCCGCCGTTAGAAAAAAAATCATCATTACTTTGATTGTTAATTTAACCACAATGAATGCTATTCACAAATAACAAAATTGTAACATCCCTTTTCGATGATGGCTACCTCGAAGAATTCGTTCTATTAAGAAATTTTTTCGCGAATTTATTTTTTTAACCCCTTTACATCGCTTTTTTTTATACTTCGTAATTTTTCTGAATTTGCTTTGATTGATGATTTAGCGTGACAACTTTTCTGTTTCTTTTATAGAAATTACCGGAGTTATTTACTGTCGTTCAAATGACTTTTTACAAAAACAAATGACGTGTAAAATGGAGTAGGTACTAATTGAAAAAAAAAAACGTTTCTTTTCTTAAATGAGTAAATTAGTGCGATTCTTGCATTTTGTGCGTGTTTTCCTTTCTGCATTTGTTATTCTTGAAATGAAATATTGAAAACAAAGTATTTAACAGGTACCGTAGTGTTTGATGCATTATTTTACAGATGATTTTATAAGTATTTTTATTTTTCTAGTGGCTTAGTGAATTTAAAGAACAACCATTTGTTTCTTTCGTTGTCTCTTTTTAAATTATCACATTGTTTTGAATGGATTTATATATAGCTTTCAATATCTCAATTTCTTTCTCTCTCTCTCCAAAAATGATGCTAACTTGGCTGTATCACCAATTTTTCGCCAAGTTTCCATTGAAACGCCATTATAATGTAACGGATGACATTGCTTCCAAATATTAAATTTTTTATCAAAGAATAAATACAACAGAAGGTAATACTAACGTATTAAATATACAGATATAATTTTATTTTTTTCTGCTTAAAATATATTGAAAAAAAAATTAATTAAAATATTATTTGTTAATTACCGTTTTACAATTTGAGCTATGAGTATGGACTATTGCATAATTTGTATAACGAGGGTTGGTTCGCCGTTAGACCACCCTCCCCCTCCCCATTTTTTAAATGGCCTACAAATCTTATTCCTATAATTATTTATGAATGTTTTTTCTGCAAATGCACCGTGGTTAAACCACATGCGTCTGTTTGAATTGAATAAACGCTGAAAGCTTGCTTACTACTCTTCTTTTTTTTGTTCTTCTAATTTATTTTAAAATATTGCCATGTTTTAAATGTTTCTTGAATCGAATATGTTTCTTTTTAATACATATTATTCTTCCACCAATTTTTTTCGTTTCATTTAAAAAATGCGTTTTTAGAAACGTTTCGTGCTTTATAAGTAAAGAAAGCTGATTTCTAAACTTCTATTCTTATTCAAATGTTATTTTTAAAATTACCTTTTTGTAAGATTATTGTCTTTTTAATGAATGTCCTTCTCTGAGAATTTGCTTATTTAGTTGTGAATCTTTAGATATTAAATTGAAATTTCAAGCATGACTTCACTGTGTAATTATAATTGCTTGGAGAGAGATTTATATTCTCAAATTTTATAAATTATCAGCTCTGAACTTATCCTTTTTTTCCTTAAAAAAAAGAGCAAGGAAAATTTTTAAATACTTTATGCCTTCAGCAATTATTACTGATATCGAAATGGCAAAAAATAAAAATAAAAAAGGACTATTTTTTGTAACCGATCGCCATCTGCGTTTCCTATGCATTTTCTTTTTTTTCCATCCAAGAAAAAAAACTATTGGTGGGTGAAGTATACCAATGTTTGAAAAAATATCAGAGTAAGAAGTAAATGAAGATAAGACTTAATGATTTCCATTCATTTTTTTTCTCGTCATTCGTGAAGTAATATAGCTTACTTTTTTGAAGTATCATCAGAGTCTAGATTTTCACCCCGTTAAATTATTCTCTGCGTATAATTAAATGGATAAAAATATAATTAAAAAATATCAATTTATTTTTTTGCATTAATTATACATTCGTGAATCTGTATCTATTTAACATGACGTGTCAATTTCTGCCTTGTTACATGGAATTAATCTCTCTCTTTCTCTATATATATATAAAGTAATGTACATATTTCTATATTCAGAAATATTATTATTAATTACATACAACGCAATAAATATCTGTTTCGAAATAATCAGAAAAAATAAAAATAAAAAACTATAAACATTTTATTAATAATTATGTAAAAAAACTTCTAAATAGTAAGGATTAAAACTTCATAGATTATTAATAGTTTATTACTATAAATTTATCATTTTTTCTAGATATATATAGTTACCAGCACATTAAAATTATAGATAAAATTACTTATTCTCTTAGTGTTGTACTAATCATAGTTAAAAAAAAAAAAAATTTAAATACAGTAATAATCCTTGTGTCCCTCAAGTAACGGTAGTAGCTACACATACTATTTAATTATTTTATTTTTATTAATTTCATACTCTTTTGCTAAGTGCTACTATTCAGCCAGTTCCATGCATTGAATTTGTATTTGGGTTCAGAATCTGTATATCTTTATTGTACTCAGATTTAGCACGGGCTATGTACTTTTAAAAAGCAATTTTTAGGTAAATTACCTTTTTCTTGTAATGGATTTAGATATTCTATCCATTAATTTCAATAGGATTTTGCTCAGTATTATTAAAAGAAAGGGAAAAGTTTGCCTGGCCAAAAAAACATGTTCAACCCCACTTTTATATAAATTATTTTATACATCTGAGCTGTGTCCTAAATCATCAATGTTTATAATACTACATTATCATATATATATTTTTAATTTCTATTATTTTCATCATTTCTTATATATCTTTTCTAAATTCTTACGTCTGGTTATATTACAATTTCGGTTCTTTTGCTTCAGTTTTAGTGATTATTTGCTGATTTATCTGTCTATAGTAAAGAATATTAACTACATATATATATATATATATATATATATATATATATACAATATATATATACTATATATATATATATATATATATATATATATATATATATATATATATATATATATATTATTAATTTTAATCTCGTTACTCATATTACTTCATTTGTGATTTTCCTTCTGTCTATGTGTTTTTCGAATGTTATTGTTTGGATGTAGAGAATTAGAGAGAATTGTGTAGAGAATTAGCCTATATATATATATATATATATATATAGTACTGTGTGTGTCATGTTAATTAATATTTTAGGGAACTCTTTTTTTACTATTATCGTATTCTATTTCCTTCTGCTTTAAAATATTTTTCGGAAAGGTTTGTCAACTCAATCACCCACTAGTTCTCGTCTTTGAATGAGGTTCAAAGTTACAAGGTCCGTTGCCAATAACTCAAGTTTTGCTTTTTAGACCGATGCCTATGCTCTGGACGTGATCGCCTTAGTTCTCATGGTAACGAACTTGTGGTCAGCGTGTCGCGAGTTGTCTTCTTATTCACTTGACCGGGACTCAGGCTTCGAAGTCCGTTCCCAATAGCTCTCGTGACGCATTTTAGACCGACGTTAGTATAACTCTCACTCCTCAAGCGTGTGCTAAAACATAATTCAAGTATTTTATATAAATGTACTCTTTCATTTGGCATCCGTAATACTTTCTATTTCTTTTAATATGCTTCTCAACGTCGTCCTTCGCGTTAACAGCCAATCGCTTTATCTCGTTTCTCAATACAATCAAACCAAACACAGTCCGTCGTGTAAAGAAAAACTCCCAAGAACCTATTTCTTCTTGGTACCACTAACTAAACCCTGTGCATCGGGGCTAAAGACCGAAAGGAACTTACTTTCCTTAACACCAAATTCAGTTCAGAGCCCTCGCGCTCCAAAACTAAGGGACTGTTTGTTTCTGTCCGCCCTGTCCGAAGATCAACCACCTTCTCCCTGAAAAATAGTAACCTACTCCGGAAGATGCGGAGAATAGCGCCAAACATTCCATAATTTACTACCAATTGTAGCCAGACACAACAGCATTTTTTTTGTAAACCCGGGCATAAAACTCAAAGATATAAGGGGCCCGTATGTTTTAATTTTCAAAAAGTTAATAAAATATCGTAAAAATTTTTTTTTTGTTTAATAATAGCAACAAAAAAAAAAGAGTATAAATTAAAAAAAAAAAAAAAACGTTTGAAATTACCAATCTTTTTTTTTAATTCTGCTTCGGTTTGTTATATTACTATATATTGTGTGCAGTGTTTAATGTTCGCTGTGTGCCACGAGTTTGACCCCCCTGATTTAAAGTATGCTTTGATTTTTTAAAAAATCAACATTCGTTGTAATAAAATGTTTAGTTCTACTACTGAATAGGAGACTATCTCTCTATTTAATTTTATTTAAGCAAGGGGACCCTGGTCTGGGTCATGGATTGATGCGTGTTGATTCCATACTTATTTATCACAGCATGGGTACATTGGATTGCATATGATGGATGAAAAAGTAATATATATGCTCAAATTCCATTCTCTTTGTCACTTAGCCAGGGTTTAAAACTATGAAGTATTATCATCAGTAGCTCATGTACTGTTCTGGTGTAATGTAATTCAAACATCGAAACCAACATTAAAAAGGTTTTTAATTTCCAGCGTAGAAAGTTCCTTTAAATTTTCCTTCACTTCAGATTCTTATTTTTCCTGTTTTTCATTTCGATTTTTAAGTGTGTATTTTAATCCGAATCCGATGTTCTTTCTTTCATGGTGCAGTGTTCTGATTTAAAATATAGTTATTTGGTATTGGTGAGAGGCGTTTTTCATTTCAAAATTAGGGAAATATTGTAATAATGTTCTCCCCCCCCCCCTCCCTTCTTATGAACGATTCTTTGATGATCCCGGTAGCGGTATCCTCTTTGTTTTTGACCATCAGTAACAGGCATTTCTGAAAAACCAGCTATCATTTTTAATGAAAGTTATTTTTAGTTTCAGATTCAGGTAAAGTTAAGTTAATGTAGTCAAAGTATGAATTGAGAGTTTCTGAAAGCTAAAACTGCCAAATCGAAATTAGGCTCCATTTCTTCTATACCATCATCTTGAGAGGGTTCTGTTTCGGATTCAATCTTTTGGGATATTATTCTTAATGATCTTATTTAAACCCAAAAGTTTTTTAGCTGTGACTTGCCCTTGATGATCTCTGTTTTTCTCGGCGGGTCTTTAAACCCATTTTTTCTTCGTGCTCAAGATTCCTTAAATTCCTTCCTCCACCAAGACTGTCATGCATTTTTTACAAGTTTTAAAATCACCCAGTTTCTTTCTGGTCATGGTAATTTAAGAATTTTCCTCAACAAATTTAAACCGTGCCCTTTCAAAATTTTTTGATTGCAATCCTGAGGAGTGGATTGAGGCTTCAGTACCTTATCCTTTTTTGTTTAAAGGTAAAGATAGAAAAAGAAAATGCCTCAAAATCATGTTCTTGAAATGAACTGGGCTCCAATTTTTTTTAGCGTTTTCTGAAATTGATTCCCCTTTTTTTACTTCTTCTTTATTTGATTCTGTAGTTTCATTGATTTAATTTTGTAACTTCATTGATTTAATTTTTTGTAACTGTATTGATTTGATTTGGAACTTTATTGATTTGATTTTGTAATTTCATTGATTTGATTTTGTAATTTCATTGATTTGATTTTGTAACTTCATTGATTTGGTTTTGTACTTATTTGATTTGTTTTTAGGTTACTTTTTTTGATTTTTTGAATTTAATTTGATTTTGAACTCCGTTGTTTTTAAATTTAAAAAAGTTTAAAATCGGAAAAAAGTCAGTGAGTAAATTATCTAAATAATAATAAAGTACCAAAAAATGGCCCCCTTGAATTAAAACGACCTTAGTTTTTCTTTTTTCTACTTGTAAAATTTCATAAAATTTTCAATTTCAATTTTAAAAAAATGTTCAAATATTAAAATTCTTCAAAAAGTGTTTCAAAATTAAAAAAAATTCTTGTATTTTATGTTGTGCTTTTAAATGAAGGGTATTTTGTTTTATAATGATGATTTATCATATGTATTTGTGTTATGTTCTTATTGTTGATAAATAAGTATTTTTTTAAAAGAAATTATCGGCAAATGCAAAAGTTGGCAACAGCAAAGTGCATGAACTAAATGGCTAGAAACACGTGTTTGATTTTATTATGTGATAGTACGAAATTTTTTTAGGGGGCAAATCCCCCTTCTCTATAATCTACAAATACCCAACATATTCTTTTGATTTTTATTTTTTGGGAACAAAAAACAATAAAAAATCAACTATTAAATAAGTAATTAGCTTTAATTAATAAAATTAATTATTAATTACAAATACTTAATCAAGTTTTACTTACTATATACATAGGATTATAATCAATCGGAAAAAGATATCAAGGGCTTTGGGGGGAGGCCGGACCCGAGGAACCCCCCTTGTGTGCGCCACTGTGATCATGACTTCACACATAAATTTTTTGAACTGACTGATTGGGTACACATGATTGTATTTATCATATGAATATGACGTCATGTGAAGTTAGCCCATTAAATTTCCTTGCATTAATGAATTGAAATTGGTGAGGTTTTTTAATTTTTGAAATATTGGGATAATGTTTACTTTTCTCCTAATGGAACGATTTTTCGATGATCTCTGAAGAAGTATTCCATTTCGCCTTTCACCTTCAGTAACATTTATTAAAAACAACTATATATCATTTTAATGGAACTTTTTTTTATATAGTTTTAGACTGAAGCAAAATTCTTTAAATATTCTAAATCGGAACAAACTCGATTAAATTTTCTTGCATCTCATTTCTATATCCATATTCAAGAATCGAAAGAAACACTAAATATTATCGCTGCTTCATATCAATGAAATAAATATATCTTTCTCTGCATATCGATCACCATTTTTTCGCCTTTTCACCCCATTAAGGCAAAGGTACGCACAAGAAAATAAATTGCTATATCGAAAACGATTTTTCTATCCTCGGCTATCTAATTACATAAGCGGCAAAGGGAGATGCCGTGAAAGAAATAAAACATCGCATTCCAAGATAAAATTCCACTGTATCAGGACAGCTGCAGCGAAGTGATATTCAACAAGACATTTGACTAATGGGCACATATCGTTCTCAAAAGTAAATGTAGAGAGATGGCGTCACTTGAAATGGCGCCGTTTTGCTATCTTTGAAAGTTAAATGCTGGGCACAGGGTATGAAACTGGGTCAAATCTTAGTAGTTTGACTAAAATATGCAGCAGATTTAATTTGGAATCGCTAATGAAGTAAAAATCTGACTGATGTTTGTTGCAAATTCAAAATCTGTTTGTCATTATGTCTCTTTTAAATATGTAGCATTGGGATTCTCTTGATTTTTATAATGGTTTTGATTGGTTTTGTTTAATGTCCTTTAAGCGCTTGCCAGATTATCTCGAGTTATCTCGGGTTCGCGTATATTGCAGTTAATTATTATCTCGAGAAAACTTGAGAGAAGCAGAATTTGTCAGTACGATTTGCTTTATCATCGTTTTACTCGATCTTGAGGAAATGAAAGGAAATATTCAGTTTTGATTAGCGGTTTGCAAAGTTTTGTTGGTTTCGCGGTTTTTGGCGGGTCAGGTCCCGTGTTTTCCCTATTGTTAAAGTGACCAGCCGTCCTCTTTTAGTGAGGACAGTCCTCCTTTTATAGATTCTGTCCTTTTCGAAAAGTGTCCTTCTACTTGTCCTCCTTTTCAATATTTTAATACTGATCTGTTAATCTCTGTATTCAGAGACGAACCAAACATGTTTCCAATATGTCGAAGAATTGTCTGAAACAAACATCACAGGAAATAACAGTTTTAAATGATATTTTTTGACTTCATCGCATGTAAATTGGGCAGATATGGAAAATTGTTTTGAGTTTTTATTGAAAGAAATGCCTAATATTAAAACCGAGGACAATGGTCTTTTTGAAGAGGAAAGAAAACTGAATGCATATTTAAATTCTAATAAATCAGAACAGTTGGAAAATCAACATGTTGAAATTGATAAAAGTTGAGTGAAAATACTTAAACCATTTCAAAATGAACACATTCCATATGAAAATTTAGTTATTCTTGTTGAATTTACGTTACACTGCCCTGGAACGAATGCAGCAGTTGAAAGAGTTGTTTCAGTTGGGAATGATTTTTGGACAAGTGAGAAATCAAGATTGAATGTTAATATATTAGCCACAGTGCTCACCGTAAAATTCTGTATAAGGGATATTTTTTGCTCCGAAATTTCCAATATATTAGAAAATGATATGTCAACAAAAAAAAAATCTTTCAATGGAAAAATACTCGTTAAAGTAAATAATTAAAAGCGTAATTTTGTTTGATATATAAAATGTTTCATACATTTGCGTTGTAATTAATTCTAAAATTTTTCGTCCTCTTTTCCATTGTGAAAAAACTGGTCACCTTACTATTGTATAGTACACGTTGGCTTGTGGATCAGTGATGTATAAAGAAGAATGGTTTCGTTTAAAAAAAAAAAGGTAAAATAATGGCGATGATACAAGATAGCGAAAGCGATGATTTCTCGGATAGTGATTTTGAAGAGATGGGCATTGAAAAGAGGAAGTGATTCTTCTGTATGTAGTTTTAATTTTTACTGTAAATCAGGAGTTCACGATCACCTAAACATTTTAAAATGGCACTAAACTGATTGCAAAAATAATTTCAAAACATTATGGTGGTGAGTTTTCTGCCACATCAGGAAAACCTAACATTAGTACTTCCCCACTCAGGTTTACCTAAGGGCATTTTCCACATGTTATTTCTGCCACTGAAAAAAATCAAATCAACAAAAACAGTGTACTCTGTACCCCTAAAAGAATTCAGGGGTAAAGCTATTTAAGAAAGAGACCAGGTACCAGTGTACAGAATGTCAGGTATCATTTTGTGTTGTCCCTTTTTCAAAACTATCATCAAAGACTAATATTTACTTTCCTTTGCCGAATAATCAGATAAAAAAATTAAAATAAATGCTTTTATACCTGTAAAAAATTAAAAATTAAAAAAAAAATTTTTTTGTTTTTTTGTTTCTTGGGGTAGAAGTGTCTAAAACTAGGAGCTTATTTAAGTGAAAGACCTCCTGTATCAGCCTGAAAGTCCTCCCTTGGTTTGTGGGTTAAATACGGTTAGTGTTCACTTACATTTAAAATTTTTCTCAAAGCCTTAGCTGGATAGTAGGTTAAATTCATACATATTTCTTTTTAATTAAAAAAAAAGAATTTTGAATTTTTTAAAAATTATAAAATTTAAATCTACAAAGGGATGGATGACCAATTCTCTGTAACCAGCTTTTTATTCTTACGAAATAAATTCATTTTCTTGTGTTCATTACCCCCTCCGCCCCTAAACCCCCCCATCATGTTCTAGTGGTTTTAAAAAAAACATTTCTAGGTAGATAAATATTTAATCTCTTCGTTTCTTGAACGACAGTTTCTCTGATTCTAGTTTAGGGTGTGAAATGACAAATGAGATAATTGGCGAAATTTGAATGCGGGGTTGCAGAGAAGAAATTTAGTTTTTTTTTTTTTTTTTCCAGATTTCATTTTAGTCTAACAAAATTGTTGTCCCCCCCCCCTCCTCTGAAATAACGGGCATTTATCTTTAACTTTTGTACTTGTTATAATTTTGACTTAAAAAGATTCCTGTAGCAGTTGTCGTTCTCTCTCTGTGTTATAATTCACTTAAATTTTCCTCGGGGGAGTGTATTTCATAATGGTATTGACAAAAATTAAGGGATAATTAATTTTTGTTTTCCTGCCAAATGGTAAATAACCGTAATTTATCTTCTAAAAATTTCCTCGTCAGCGATTTTAAAACAAGATTATGCAATCTCGCATAATCCATGTATTTAACCAATCACAAAAGACTTTACCGGAAATCATGTGATTCTAAAAGCTTCCGGTTTACCAAAACTGCAAAAGCTCCGCAGTGAAAAAAAGGAGCATTTCATTTTTCTTTTCATTTGTGTTTGTGTGTTCTTTTTATGTCACCCCTTTACCAATTTATTCGTCTGTAAAATGTGGATTTTAAAATAGCAAAAACGCAACTCTATCCTTCAACGATTGCAACCAGACAAAATATTTTCTCAGTACAAAAATGTCTTGAGCCAAGTGCAATCTACCACATACATACTTAAATAATTTAACGAACTTATACCACACTCGGAATACACTTTCAGTCAGAAAAATAAATATAAATTTCATATGAATTCTTGAATTTATGATACATATATGCATTTTTTACACTTCATCTTTAATATTTAAAAAACTTTACACAATTATGCTTTTTTAAAAAATTTTTTTTATTATGTGATGTGTGAAAAATACGCTTTGCATTACAGTATAGTTCGCGGATTATAAAACACGTTTTACACCGAAAAAAAAATGGATTGGTTTAGACAAAAAGGAGTTGTACACTAAAATATCCTGCTCTAATGAAAGACAGTAAAATGAAAATATAATATTAATATTTGAGTAATCTTCAAGCTGAAAAAGTTTCCTGATTTTGAATATGTTCTTCAACGTCACTTGAGTGGACGTGGTATTGGTCTAGGTAAGGGTTTTTCGTGGCCCGGCATGTTAGGGTTTTCGCCCCCGGAAGCCCCCGCCTTGTGGGGAGCGATGCTCGTTAAATTTGTTGGGGCTAAAATCCCCCCTTTGGTAGGGAAGTGGTAATTAGGAGGGGGGTGCCCCGGGGTATCGTCCTCGTCCGGCCAGGTTCAAAATTACGTGTCCGTCCCCAAAAAAGCCCTCCTGTAGCTGAGCAGTGCGACGTTAATATTCACTCACTCACGCACTCAACGTCACTTAAAAACAACTTAAATAACTTTGGTTCAGCTAATGTTCTATCCATCCAATGTGAAACAAAGGCGTTTTATTTATATTGTTTTGTTGAGATTAATCTAAAAGGAATTCGACAAAGGTTTAACCCAAGGGTGGCCAACCCAAATGACCGTGCAGGCTACTACAGGAAAACATTACAATTCCTCGTGTCGCATGTAAAACTATGTATCTTTATATTAGATTTGAACCCATTACCAACATTTATTGGAGTAAAAATTTAAAACAAAATGAACTATTTTTATTGTTTTCGTTATTGTTCATGTATACAGACACGGACAATATAATAATTATCATGCAATGATCAAATAATGCTTAAGATATCCGACTACGTTCGAAACCATGATTTTAAAAAAGCTCATAAATGGATAATTTTCATGATATTCAATGTCCTTCGTTAGAATACATGTATAAAATTTTTTTGGGGGTTTTTTGACAACAACAAAAAAATTGTTTAATACAATATTTTGGCACAAAAATTTAAATTAGAATAACCTTTTTTTTTTTAAAATGTTTTTTTCTTTTGTGAAAAAAAGCTTCTAGTTAAAAATATTTTTTGCCTGTATGTAGGTCAAAACCTCTGTTCAGAGACTCAACTATGAATTTTTTAAAAAATTTACTTTTTTTTCCCGAGTTACAACCCATTGAAATAATTATCGGTGTTTTTTTCTCAAAATTTCTCCCTTCTGTTGTCGTAAAACATGGATAAACTCACTTCTAAGTTATATATTTCAAAAACTCTAGTTGAGCCTCTGTACAGAGGTCTGAACTATATACAGGCAAAATATTATTATAATAAAAAAATTTTTTCACAAAAGGGGACTATTTTGAAAATAGTCATTCTATGTTCCTTTTTTTTCCTTTTGTAGCAAATAAATTTTTTTTTAATCTCTATTCAAAAACCCTCATATAAACACAATTTAAATGACACTAAAAATCATAAATATTATCCATTTATACGTTTTAAAACACGGTTCCAAATTTCCCAAAACCCTTAAATTTATTTAAATAATGCGCTATTTGTTGCTTAATGCTTTCATTTAGTTTTTGCAAGTCAATCTCAATGTGTGTATTTGCACATCGTAATTGATGTTACAGTTTTTGTCCGATAAACTTTGAGCGCGATTTATGTTTAGTAAATTTCGTTTTTTCGAAAAGAACGATTCTCAGGTGTAAGTTGAAAAAAAGTTACAGGAATCAAGCATGATGCTGCGAGGTTTTGCTGCAATGCAATACTGCCCACTTCTAAGTAACGTAAAATCCGGCGTATAAGACTCACTTAGAACTAAAAAAATTAGATCAAATTTTACGGGTGCGCGTTATACACCATGTATAAAAATGAGAGCTTTAAAAATAAAAAGAGATGAGTGTAGAAAAAAATTAAACTTCCACATATATCGAAACACTGCTTATTTAAAAGAAATGACATTCCTTGTGAACTTAAAGAATTGTAGTTCCAGAAGAAAATTATTTGTTTTCTAAAGCTTGGAATAATACCTTGAATAAATTATTTCAAACCATTGTGCACGTACATTTTAAGTTTCTTCATAAAAAAGGGTGTCTCCTATGGGCAAATACACCTAAAAATTAAAAATTGCAGTTTAAAAGTATAGGTGTGCATTATACACCAGATTTTACGGTATGTATAAAAACAAAAGCAACATGATAAAATAGAAACAACTATGGGATTTATTTCAAAAAAACACCCTAAAAAAAAAAAGTGCAAAATATAATATATGTTTTGTGAAGTTGTAAAGAATCTCGCGGGCCCGGGTTTGGCCCACCTTTTTTAACCCAAGCAAGCGTATATGATATTTAATAAAAAGCGATGTTATAAATAATATCCTTTTCAGTCTTTTATAAATAAAACCTCTAATTCTTTTTTTAATACATTTTTATTTTTATTGCTAAAAATCCTCCTGACACGATTGCCCATGATTTCAGTAGCTTTCAGAAATTTTGACACACTTGACAAATGTTCAAATTTCCCAAATCCCTCGGCTCCCAGAAGAATTTTATGACCGTCAGGATCATTTTTCTGTCTCTCCTGGCATAACTTGCCTTCCTCATTAGCATGTGGAACCAACGTTTCGAAAACCTTTCGCTGCCTTTTCTTGGAGGGTTGGCTGGGTTTTTGATCCCGTGCCCGCTTTTCTGCATCAAGTGAAGTCGTTTTTTCAGGTTTGGGTTTTAAAGGGAACAGGTTTTAATTAATCACTAGGGGGGTTATCATAAACAGAGTGTGTATGTTAAATGTAAATAAAATAACATTTTTAAAAGAATCATTATTAATAGTTTTAAGTAAAAATTCAACACAGTTTTGAATTTTATTCTTTAATAATAATACTAATAATAACGTAATTACAGTTATATCACGCGAACCCGGAGTTACGAGATTTTCAAATGTCATTTTCAGGGTTTATTAGGGTTTTTTTTTTTTTTTTTTTTGTTTTTAGGGGAAAAAAAGTAAAATATAAAAAATAAAGTCATTAGACTTGGATCAACAAAGAAAAAATTTTTTTTTGCACTTTTTTTAAAAATATTAAATTTAAAAATAAAAATTTTTACAAGACGTTCAAATTAAATGGTAACTAAATTTTTTTTAATTATCTTAGTATCTATTGTCATCCCCAAAAAAATCGCGTGTAAAAATTTCAGTTCAACTGAATGCTTTAAAACGGGGAAAAAAAACTTTTTAAGTTTTGACTCAAGTCGAAAATGATGCCAACGTAATTGTATTTGTAATTCTTTAAATAATTGTTTTAATGGGTTTTATTATTTAAAATTAAAAATTTATTTCCCTAAAAAAACGGAAATAAAAATTTTAGCTCAATTGAGCCTTTAAAATTATTTTATTAACGATTGAAAATTCCTAAGATAAAATAAACAAACAAATAAAAAATAATAAATGTACCTAATGTAGAATTTAAAAAAAAAGGGGAAATTTGGGAAAGTGATGGAAAAGTTGTTGACTTGCCTGGTGACAAATGTAGAAATGGAACTGTGGATTTCTACAACGGGGGCTGACAATTGATGAGCTCAAAAAATCCGAGCAAGAACAAGGGTTCAAGAACTTGAGTCTTTAAAAATTCAATCAAAAGATGGAATGATAGTTGGGGAAATTTTACAGAGGCCCCGTTTAAATTTAATGGTTAGAAATTTTAAAAAATAAAAATCAACGAATATTTTTTTCAACCATACAAGGTACAAAAACTACCAAATACGAGGAAATTTTGCGGGAAAAAAAAATCTTTGAGCCAGCAGACTGTTTTGTTAGATTTTATGAAACCTTCTACATCAAAATAACTTTGGTTTGCGGTGTTGTATTTGTGTTATCTAACATTTTATCAAACATTTATATTTTCTAAATTTTTTTTCTTTCGTCTAAGGGCCCAACTAAAAATAATTTATATGTATTTAAATGCACAAAATTATCCCCGACTTATGCGGTTATCACTTAGTCTCACCTACCGTATAAGTTTAGGGCTGTGATTCCCAAAGTGGTCTATATGGACCCCCAGGGGTCTATCACGACTTGCAAGGGGTCTACATCAGCAAAAAAATAATTTGGGGGTCCATGAGGTGTAATTGGGGGTCTACGATAGCCTAAACTAGATCGTGACTTTAATTTTAAAAGAAAATTTAATCAATTGTAAACCAGATTTACCTATTTAAGAGCTGTATTTACTAAATTTGCTGCGGTTAATTTGCAGTTACAAGACGACAGCATAAATTTTATTAAAAAAAAAGACCATTATTTCAGTGTTTCTTGCCAAAATCAAGCTAAAGGAATATAAAACCGGACGTTGCGAGTTTTAACAGTTTCTCTATTTGTCACAGACAATCTCCCAGAAAAATGACATTTTAGTCTATGTTCAACATTTAAATGCCCTTTATTTAGGTTTTGTAACAAAGTTTGCGAATGTTTTGATTCTATGGTAATATTACTGTAGGTAATGACTTTATGTTGCCACTTTAAAAAAAAATGTCTGATTACTAAAGGAATTGATTTTATTAGCCTAATGAAGACCTTAAAGTAAAGTTTAGAAGCGAATGTTAAATAGCAATTTTGGCTTCAAAAAGATATATATACCTCTTATTTATCTCGAATTATGGAACATCTCAAGAAAGTTTTTAAATGCTTTTTCCACAGAGGAGAAATCTCAGCGCGCTCGGCAATCTCCAAAATAAAAACGGAAAGAAAAAGATTGGATACTAGTAACCGAGGAGATTTAGGGTTAAATCTGAAAAGATTAAAGCTAAATTTTGAAAATTTGTTTTTGAAGCAACAGATTCATCCCATCCATTAAAAACATTTGTTATTTTATATAACAATTATTTCATATATTAAGTAAATTTTAATTTAATTAATTCATATGTGTTTCTTAAATTTTAAACTTTCTACTTAACTACAGTTAGAAACGTGCGTAACTTTTAAGATAAGTAGTACTAGACCAGCTGTCAAAAAACATTTAAGTTGATGAATTTTGCAAAAATTTAATATTGGGTAAGTCTACACAAAACCGAAAAACATGACAAGGATTGTATGAGACAAAAAAGTTTGTGAACCTCTGGTTTAGGGTATTACTGTATTAATAAGAATTGAGAAAAATACAACAAAGAAATTAATAAAATGTATTTTTCCATGTAAATCTTTAGTGAGAATTTCAGTAGAAAAAATACAAATCCAGTATAAAGCCCAACATGTGAGGACTGAACAACAGGACTACAAATTAGAGTGTAGCGCGGTGATATGGAGAAAAAGATATTATATTAATCGGTACCTACCTATGTGCGAAAAATATTTTTTAAATATGGATATTAGAAGAAAAATAATTTCAAATTTTAATATTGCCACAAAAGGGAATTTTCCAAACAATGAAAAAAGACTTAATCTTGGTTAGTTCATTTTAGAATATAAATACAATGAAATACGTTTAACACGAAAACGCTTAAGACGAAATATCCATTTACACGAAATAATACAACGGTCTCGACAATCTATTATATATTTTCGTACTTCTTTTTCTCTTAAAACGAAATGAAAATTGCTTAGCAAAAAAAAAAAGTTCTGGAAATGAACAAAATACGGAAAACAAGAGCCGCGCAGTCTAGATTTCAGAGGGGTGTGAAGTAAAAGAGAAGGGGTTTCAACAGTTTCGTGGAAAGGAGGCAACCTGGCTTTCAAATATCCTCGGAATAGCCTGTAACACGAGGCAATTTTGTTTATCTAATCTATTTTCACCCTCCATCCTCACAAATGTCACGCAAAAACATCTTATGTCTCATTAGTTAGCTTTAAAATTCGGTGACGAATACATCGCAGTGTGAGTAAAAACTAGTGAGCTAGTTCGCATTATTTTTTTCTTTTTTGAAGAATTCTTATTGCAAACATAATGGCAAAGAGCTTAAGGGGAAAACAAACTTCTATTTCTCTTAAAATGAAGATGGAGCTTCTTAGGGCTATTCAAAATTGTATTTTATACGTCAGAAATTTATGTAAGGCATAAATTAATTTTTATTTTTATATTAATGAATAAAGGTTACTTGACTCTGTTTTACCATCCAATTATTTCCACTTTTGTTTTTTAATCAACAAGGTTGGAAATTTTAAGCCTTGTAAGACAACAAACTTCCCCCATTCAGCGTTTAATCCGGTAAAAATTAATAATAACTCTGCTTAATCTCATTTAATAATCTGCTCACATCTTGGGCCATTCTTTAAACTTAAGAAAAACACTATAAATAAAACTTCTTTTGTTCTAAATTTAAACAGGCACAGGTCCGGCTCAGTTTTCCGCTCTTTAGATAGCGACACGAAAGAATAGAACATGCTTCTCTGCACCCTGGGTAAAAAAAAAAATGCGCTTATTTATTTTTACTGCGATGTTTTCTTGTACTTTTAAAATATTCCTTTACGCTTGTTTGTTACGGTGGTATGGAGGTTCGTTAGAGAGTTGATTGTTTCAGTAAAGAAAGCTGTGCATAACCGCTTTTGAAATTGGGCGTTGGATTTCATGCTATAAGCTTTAGATTCTTGTATAAACAATTCATGTTCTTGCTTGGAGTCGTCTTATTTTTGCAGGTTGAAATTTGTGGAGCTGAGTTTTATTTTTAATGTGTACGATGCTGGGATGAAGGATGTGGAGAAATATTTTTATTTGTGTTGTGAGGGAACATTAGGCGACGTAAAATTTAGTACAGGAGAATCTTTAGAACAGGGGTGGCCAACCGTGAGACGCATGCGACCCGTGAGGTTCTTACAACTTACAAAACACGATTATTTTGTGTAGTATGTTTTTTTAATCAATTCCTACTACTAGTTCACAGTCTCACCATATATATCGTTCAAATTTTCTCAATCGTTAATAAAATACATTTTAAAGCGCTCGATTGAACTGAAATTTTATATACACGATTATTTTGGATTACAATACGGTAATTTAATTATAATTAATAAAAATTAATTCATTTAAATTAATTATTCAATGAGTTACAGATGCAGCCACGTTGGCTGTATATGTAACTAAGATATATATTTTTATATGCAGCCTGCGGGATCATAATGTTTTCCGAAGTGGCCCGCATGGTTTTTTGGGTTGACACCCCCTGCTTTAGAATTTTTATTTGTTGGTACATTACAAATATCTGAAAATAGCAAGTATTTTTTGAAAGGGGCTTCGAGTTTAATAAAATTAATTGTAAATTTTTTTAATTGATCTCGCGTATTTGAGAAAATAGATTATTTTTGCCTTTTAACATTTAAAAGACATGCAGGTAGTCTATATTTAATAACTGTATTGTATCGCAAACAACGGAACTTTGTTTGAGATGAAGTTGTTACTTTCCCTCTTACTTGCTTTCTGAACACATTGTGTGAGAGTGGTAGCCGCTGTCGAGTCGCTGGCTCAAGTCCTGATTCTAATGAAGACCCGCCGTGTAGAGGAGCTGGTGCACGCACATTCAATCAATCTCTCATGGTGTGAATTGGAAGTTAGAGAGTGGAGTGCCAGAGTGGAGTGGAGTCATTTAAGCTGAAGACTTTAGATTCGCACCACATTGAACCATAAACGTTGATCACTTTAACAAACTCTTAGGGCAAGGGTTTTTAACTTTGTGCCCGCGGACACAAATGTACCCGTGGAGCTATTTTTGCGCACCCGCGATTGTCCGCTACATACTATATCAATATCAACCGTGGCCAATCCGCGGAGCGTATAAATTGAAAGCATGTTTCGGTTCCACATATTTATGTGAATCGTTGTTTTCAACAATGAACACAATTAAATCAAGAGTCAGATTTCGACTTAACTATAGCAACCTAGAAGATACTATAAGATTGGGAATATCGTCTTAAACGCCTAACTTTGAAAAATTAGTGAGGATAATATGCAAAGCCAAAAATCGCATTAAATGTAACTATTTTGAATTTTTTGTTACCTTTCCAGTGTAGAGGATGTTGTTTAAAATGTAATGATTATATATGTTTTTTATGATTGCAATAAATTAAAGAAATATTAGGAATCGTTATACAGTAAGACCCCGCTTAACGCTGTTTTGTTTAGTGCTGTTTCGGTTTAACACTCTTGTATTTCAATTGTGGGATTCCCCGAAATTACACACAGCGGTAGGCTTCCCGATATCCGAAACAGTTTATCTGTGTTTATTCTTTCCAGCGGTGTTATACGAACGTATTTTTATCGTTTCAAACATTTGTTAACGTTATTGTAAGTATAAATTTATGTAATATAACGATTGCTATAGTGACAAATATTATGATTTTTAGTTTTTATCATGGGTGATAGTAAAAAACACGAAAATAAAGCATCAAGAAGAAAAAAAAAGCAGGAGCAAATTTTGCCAGGAGTTCAAAGGAAAGACGGGGCGTTATGGATGTCTTATCCACTTACCAACAACTTCTTACTGAGCGCAAAAGGAAAACGCAAATTACATTAGATTCCTTCTTGATAAAAATGCAGAAAATTGGAAATACAGAAGATACTGTATGATCTGAAATGTAAACATATTGACTTAGAATTTTATTTATTTTTATATGTATATTCATTTATTACGTTTCTATATTTGAAGGAAATACAATTTTGTTTCATTGTTATAAAACACATAATTAATAAATTTAATGAAAAAATACCGAGCCAATTTTCTACCCATCTTCCCCTAACCCCATTATTTACATGATGAGGTAACTCGTTTAACGCTGTTTCATATTACGCTCTACTTTGATGAAACGTATACCCCGCGTTAAGCAGGGTCTTGCTGTACTTCCTTTTTAATTGCGCCCTCCAGCAATTTCCTTTTTTGTCAGATGTGTCCAGATGGGAAATAAGATTAAGAGATTTACAGTATAAAGTCTCCCCCCTCTCAGGCTATCTCAAAATTTTGTGTCAGGAAATATACACTGATTTTTGTAATTGGAACATGGATCGCAAAGCGATCCTCCGTCCCATAGCTAAATAGTGAATGTGGCCTGATGAAAGTGGATGAGCTTGACTGGGGAGAAGGAACCTCCTGATTGGCTGGCTGGAGAATTGGGTTAATGTAGGAGGAAGAGCAGGAAGCGGAGAGATGACGCGATAGTCTATTGGAAGTTCCTGAAGTTTTCGAGTTAGATGTAGGATGAAGAAGATGCATTGTGATTGGCGGATGGAAATGAGTGAGTCACCTCTCTATTGGCTGTACTGGAGTGTCAGGAAATTATAGCACTAGTAGTTAATGTTCTAATGCATTTGACAATGAATTTTTTTTGTTAGATGTATTCTTTTCATAAAATTCTTGACGAAAAGAAATTTCTTAATGGTGACTTTGCAATTTTGTATTATATAGTTTGATTTTTTTTCCTCAACTTATTTTTTCTTTCTTTTCCTCCCCATTCTTTTTTCTTTATTTTTTTCTAGTAAGTCGAAATGCAGAATATATACATAAAACAGAACTAAAATAATATAGTAATTCCTTTCTTTTTTTTCTTTTTGAATCATCACGCTTATAAAAGAACGTTTTCTTTTCGATGTTTTACAATATTATCCTTCACATGATTCCCAAATTTGTTTATATTTTTTTATAATCACTCCCTTGCAACGCATGAAACTGCATGCTATGTTAAACACTGACACAAATTATTGTAAAAATATTGAAAACTAAAAATATTATGTCGAATTAATATTGTTTTAAGGCTATCACTTCGTCCGCAGTCCCTTGTGCACTCCAGCTGGAATTGGATTGCAATAGTTTCATTTTGATTACTCTCGAGACATATATTATGCATTTCTCTTAGCAATTATTGAGTCCGTTTCCTGCGCGCGTCCCTGAGGTGTAATCCAATCCTTTCTCTCTGATCAAGCCGGGAAGTTGAAATCATAAGGCGATCTAGTATGTGAGGAACAAGATTAGATGGTTCTGATCGAATTCCTCTTAAAGTAGCTACCGGGGATATCAGTTGCATTTAAAAGTAGCTTTGGATCGAGATGATGTGTATCTTTGGGGATTTGTATATTTCTCGTTTTCTTTACTCACATGTGTATTTAAATGGTAGTTTTTTCCTAAAGATTTTTTAAGTCATTTTTTAGATTAAAATTCACCATTCACGAGTTTTAGAAATGTTTGACGTTTTTCGTGTTGTTGGGAGCAGGCACGCACTCGATACTGACATTGTAATACCCCGCGGCCCGGGGGGTATCATCTCCTCATCCACGCGACCTAGATTTGTAGGAATAAATGAATGATCACTCAAATTCTCCGTAGTAAATCTAATTTATTATTGTCTAAATATATATTGATCAACGCAACACAAGTCTTACTAGAGGGATATGATCAGGAGTCATAGTACGTAATTATCAATTCTAAGTAAATAGCGCCTGAAATCCTACTCACTATCTTTATGAGAAATTAACCTCATCTTTATCAATTGTAGGTTCCTTAATAAGCTAAAGTCCGTTCTATAATTAATCTCTTACCAATATCTCACGGCGATAAGCACCTCCGATTTCCGTCTCTTCTTGTATTCTATTCGTCTACTATAAGTCTTCAATTCTATTACTATCCGACTTCTATCCCCTTCTATCCAACTTCTATCGCGAATGCTAAAGCTCCAATATATATATAATATATATATATATATATATATATATATATATATATATATATATATATTCACTAATCTGCATATCATGGTTTCTTCTTCAGAAGGTTGGATTTAAATAATGCCATTCTGGCCCCAAATATTCCCCAAGAGGATTAGTGAGAAGGCTCGATAAAGTCCCGTCACAACATTAATAGTTGCGCTGGGTGGTTTAGTTACCCAATCCTTTTCTTATAATTATTTTTACTGTACACGATAAAAATTGTAATTCCAGTGAATAATTTAGGTAATAGAAAGTATACTAACCTACTTTTATGGACTTTCCACTTTTGTTGATAATTTGAGAGAATTTTGATTGGAAAGGGTTCACATGATTCATGATTTCAACCTATTGGGTGAGTTTTAAATGGGTGACAGTAAACTCCCTTCTTATCTCATTTAACGCAAAGGAAAGAGCTTAACGATCAAGACATTTGATGACGGACTGCTTGTCTGTACTTGTGAAGTTCAGGAAATTGTTTATTTTTCGGAGCCAATGAACAACGATTCTAATGCAGAAATTAATAATGAGACTCTTATCAAAACTTACATTTTCTAATGCTTTACATTGTTTGTAAGCTGGGAAAACATTCCTCATGCAACAGGTTTCAAATGAAGAAATATTTTCTTACCTGCATAAAGTCGACAACAAAACTCTTTGGAGTCAGGATGTGAAGTTGCCCCTCCGAGCCCTTCTCCTTGATTATCAGCGTGAGCTAGAGGTGTAGGAATAAATGAGCAACTAGGAGCTGACATGATCTTAATATGACTTTATTAAGATTTTAAACTTAAACCTTTAACAGATTAGATAATATTAATACATGGGAGAGAGTCTGCGCGATGACTAAACTCACAATATATATATAATACCAAAATAGCGTAACCCGGACCACTATCAATAACAAACTCGCCTAAGCTCAATTATAATTCAATCACAGATCCGAATATTAAATAGTCACTCCTACCTTAATGTCGAATGAAGAAGCGATCAATCTGATTCTAGTTGCAGTTGTGTTTCACCTGAGTGCAATGATATGCAACTTGACCTAAGGGCTCTTAGTCACGGAATTCCTCTGTTGGCTGTCACTTCACAATTGAATCACGGACTATCATAGCATTCCCCAAATTGCCACCCGCTTACTCTAACTTCTGTTATTTAAAAGCTGCCTAATTTGCATCTTTTCTTCACGCTTCACTTCTTGGATTTGGTTGGAAAAGAGTTGCCATTAATTCTGGACCCAAAGAACCCAAAGGACATGTTAATGAAAAGACGCGTGAGCCCGTCACAAGGAATCAAAAAGATTGTCAAACACCTATTAGTTAATATTTAAGGTATCCGACTACGTTCGGAACCGTGATTTTAAAAAAGCGCATAAATGTTTAATTTTCATGATATCGAGTGTCATTTAGATTGGAATACATGTATAAAATTGTTTTAAGGACATTTTGACAAATTTTTTTATTTAAATACAATATTTTCGGAAAAAATTAACTTAGATAATTTTTTTTCCAAATGTTCTCCTTGTAAAAAATTTTTTTCGATTATAATAATATTTTGCCTGTATATATTTTCAGAGTTTCTCTTACAGAGGCTCAACTAGAATTTTGGAAAAATTCACATTATTTTCAGAGTTACCACCCATTTAAATAATTATTGGCATTTTATTCTTAAAATTGCTCCCCTCTGTTGTCGTAAAATATGGATAAACCCACTTCTAAGTTATATATTTCCAAAAATTTAGTTGAGCCTCTGTACAGAGGTCTGAGTATCGACAGGAAAAAATTTTATTATAATAGAAGCATTTTTCACAAAAGGAGAACTTTTGGAAAAAAAACTATTCTAAGTTAATTTTTTGCCGAAATATTGTATTTAAATAATATTTTTTGTCAAAATCTCCTTAAAACAATTTTATACATGTATTCTAATCTAATTGACACTCAATATCATGAAAATTATCCATTAATGCGCTTTTTTAAAATCACGGTTCCGAACGTAGTCGGATACCTTAAAAATTTCCAATTAACTGGAAATTTTAATAGTATTTTTAGCTGTTGAATAAAAAGCATGAAATTTCTAATTATAGATATTCTTTGTGTAGTTGCTTATAGAATTTTCAAAAGGTAAGTGCAAAAAATTTTTTTTTGGACCTTGATATAACGAAGAACCTCAATTTAACGAACAAAATGTTCGGTCCCGATGAATTCGTTAAATCGGTGCACGACTTTATTTTAATTGATTCTCGAATCCTAATATTTAATGCCTTCTTTGTGCAAGAGATGTACTCGTAGATCATCGTTAATCGAGTTGTAAATAAATTTTCAATCTTATTTAAATCGGAATAAACAAATAGTGGATGAAATCTAGCAATATACTAGGAGCAGAGCGATAATTCCAGAAACGTGACAAGATTAATTTGACTGACTCGTGCCAATCCAACTCGATTCGCTTTTAACACGTAAAATGGATTTTAGGAAATTTTAAACTTTTTTTAAATGTTTGCTTATAGAAAAAGAAGTAAAATAATATATACAAAAGTTACTGAGCTGATAGTATAATAAACTAAAAAAAAGAACCTTTCTTCGACCTTTTATAAAGCATTGTGATTTTTCTTTTTTTGAATTAATTGTATTCTAATGAAATTTTTGAGATGTAAAATTTTAAATTTGGATGCTTATGTAAAAGAACAGTTTTTTAATGTAAATGGAATTTTTTTTATCACGCTATGTTTTTATTTTCAATATTTTTATGTGTTTAGAAAGCTAATACTTCTAATGTTCAGTAATAGAAATAGCATTCATATGTAATTATAAAAAATTTTAGCCGTTTGATGCGTAATTATTTTTAATATCGTGTTAAAATAAATGAAACTGTGTAACAAGTAGGGCAAATGTTTTACACTAATTCATAACGGCAGGACTAATATTCGATCGGGCTGTTAGAAATAGGTTTTCCAAATTCTTCATTGAAGATACAGCTTTAAAAGACGAATCGAGAATATCCTTCCGACTTAGAATGACAAACTTTAATCTTGACCGCAACCAGCTGTTTGCCGCCATTCTGAGAATTTAGCTCTTATTTATGTCGCAGGGAAATGATTAATCCCTTAGGGATTTCATCAAATACCTGAGGGAGTTGACAATTCACGGAAAATGTTAAAATAAGAACCCTGTGTAAGATGATCTCCCTGAGGAAAGTAAGTGATTTAATCAAATCCCTAACCGGTTTCAGTGAAATGGTGAAATAATATTACAAAATGCCTTTATTAAAAAATTTTGCATGCACACATTTCAAAGGAAATAAAAATAATACATTAATGTTGTACCAGAAATATCCTGATTTATTTGTAACATCTTTTTTAATTATTATTTTCCTTTTTAAAACAGCCTTTTTTTTATTATCAAAAAGCTTTTTTTATCTAAAAAGGGATGTGGTCGAATTCCGTTTGTTTACACTTTTCAATTGAAGTTTTATCCATTTCTAATTTTCAGGCATAACAAAAGTGATATATGAATCGAAAGATAATAATGCAAAGAATATAACTAAATAAAACTAAAAAATGATATTTAGATCATTTTGTTTTGGTGGTCACGTCAGAAGCCCGGCGCTGCCTGGCACGGACGAGGGGAGAGGTAAAAGGAGTGGTAACAAAAGCGAAAATATAGAGTTCTACAAATGCTGACTTGTTCATTTCATCATTTCACTAAAACAGTTCAGGGATTTGATCGAATCACTTACTTACATCAGGGAAATGACATCAAAGAGACGTTCATTTTAACATCTTCCGTGAATTGATCATCTCCCTTAGGGATTTGATGAAATCTCTAATTTCATCATTTCCCTGCTGATATATATATACACATACATACCGCAAAATCCGGCATATTACGCACACCGGTGTATAACGCGCACCTATACTTTGAAGCTGAATTTTTTAATTTTTAGGTACATTCGCCGTATAACGCACACACCGTTTTTTACGAAGAAACCTGAAATATTAGTATACATTGCTGTTATATTTTTAAGGCTGTTTTCGGTTAATGTTAAAGAATAGGACCAGAATTAGGAACATTTTTTCAGATATAAAAGAAATGGAAAATTAATATGATATTCTGGCTTCGCTATTCTTTAGAGAGCAGCATTTTTTTTATCATACTTCCCATTTTGAACCGAGTTGATTTATTTTTTCTGGTATAAAATGTGTTTCGCATTTTTTATCCTATACCGTAATGTTAAATGGGCTTTGCCTTCACGTATTAAGACAAAAAAGAAAGTATTCACGGAATATTTTGAAATTTTTAAAAGCATTATATTGTTAACAGAGGTTCGAGTTATAATATGATAATGTTATAATGTTGCAAATTTCCAAGGCAATTGGGTCATTTTTCTGTCTGAAAATGTGCTTCGCGTTTAGTTAGAACTCTCGTACTTTTATCGAAGACAGCCTTCAGTCATTTATTCGAGATATTATCCTAGACATTTGAAAAAATAGTATACTTCTAGATCTACAACTCTTTTAGTTCATAAGGCAAGTCATTTCTTTTAAATAAACAGTATTTCTATACATGCAGAAGTAAAAATTTATTTTTATGCTCATCGCTTTTGTAATTTTTAAAGGTATCGTTTTTATACCCGGCGTATAACGGGCACCCTTGACTTTCAAACTTATTTTTTGTGCTAAAAGTACGCGTCATACGCCGGATTTTACGGTATACATATATATACCGTAAAATCCGGCGTATAACGCGCACTTTGAACACAAAAATTAAGATTGATACTAAAGGGTGCGCGTTATACGCCGGGTATAAAAATGATGGCTTTAAAAATATCAAAAGAGATGAGCATAAAAAAAATACTCCTACATGTATTGAAACACTGTTTATTTAAAAGAAACGACTTGCCTTATGAACTAAAAGAGTTTATGGTGTTAATTATTGTACGATGATTAAAGTATATTAAAAATTAAATAAATTTACATCCATTTCAAAAGGTGAAAATGTTGAACATCCTTATTCCGCGCACGCAGTTATTATATTTTTATATCCCTATCTGGTTCTACGGTTCTAAGGCAACTTATTAAATCCATCATATGATTTTTTTTCATTGCCAAATACACCAGGATAAAAGACTACTAATCTGAACTTAAAAATATAGACATAAATTATTTCTCTGGCAAATAGAACTAAATACACTACTCCCAACGAAGTTCTCGTTGAAAGAGTAATATCATATCCAAGCTCATCTGCCTTCCTTCATCCATCAACACCAGTTACTACAAGTTGCAGTTCTAGAAGTATACTATTTTTTTAAAAGTCTGGTATAATACCTCGAATAAATGACTAAAACATAAAAGCAATGTATACAGATATTTCAGATTTCTTCGTAAAAAAGGGGGTGCGCGTTATACGGCGAATATACCTAAAAATTAAAAATTCAGCTTGAAAGTATAGGTGCGCGTTATACACCGGTGCGTGTTATTCGCCGGATTTTACGGTATATATATAATATAAATGCCTTCTCTCTTTAAAAATACGTGTAGTGTTACAAAATCCTACAACTTCTCTGTGACGAGTGTATATTCGTCAATCCCAGTTAACTGGTTAAAAAGATACAAAACAAAATAACAAGCATGTCGAAAATATTCACAAGCATTTTCATTTATCCATTCGTGTTACTTTTTCGATTTTTAACTGCGGCGTTGAATTCCTCGCTTAGTATTCTGAAGCTCATTTGCTCAAAGGGCACACATTCCAATGCAAACCTAGAGCCTGATTCTTTGCAATTACCAAACAGAAAACGTGTCGTAACCCTTTTCCTATCTCTTCTCCCATTAACTGTGCAAACTCGATTAATAGAGAATTAAATTCTCCATTTATTTAGCTTACTAAACACGGTTCCGAGAGCATGGAGAATGTTTTTATACGTGCGCCTAATGAGATTAACTCCTGGATAGCGCAGGTTACACATTCTACTTCCAGCATTTTTCGTTGGTTTGAAAAGGGAAATTTAGGAAACCCTATGTATCTTTCTGTTTAATGTGAAGATTAAGTTGATTAAGATAGAATTAAAATTCTTCTTGCTTTAGTTCCGGGTAAGATTACCGTAATGTCGTGACGGATTTGTTAATGACGGCATCAACTGATGGAAATTGAGTTACTCCATAATTGAATTTTGTTCATATTCTGTTATTAATTATGGATTTTAATATTTCTTTCCTTTTTAGAATTAGGTATGATCTTTTTAATCTAATTTGTTTAAAAGCGGTTCAAAAATTTTAAAAATTAAAGGTTTTTTTGGGGGAGTGCGTAAAAAAAAATTGATAATTGGTTTGTTTAATATTCTGAAAAAATTTCTTTGGAAAGAAAAAAATGAATTTTTTTTCTTTTTTTATTAGGTAATCCCTTAATCATTAAAATTTTTTTAGGGCCAAAGGAACTTTTTGAAAAGAATGATGTATAATTTGATTAAAAATTTAAAAAAGCAAACGAACCCATAAAATATTTTACCCAAGAAAAATGGTTTGTATTTTATTTCTTTCGTTCATTATAAGTTTTGGAACAAACGGGATGGGTGGGGGCGGGTGCACACCTGTTTGTTATTGTTTGCCTTAGGTTCAGACCAAAAATTATTTTGTTTTGGTAAAGTTTGTGTCCCAAGAATAGTCAATTTCTTGACACAACAGTATTTTAAAATTTTTTCTGTGTATATTGATTTTTAACTGTTATTTAACTTGGCTAGTTCAGGAAAAGAACAAAACATGCAAGATAGTAACAGAGAATTTCAAACTTGATGAATCTCTTAGAAATATGGCATTATTAGTAAAGGCAAGAAAACGGTGTGTGTTTTATGTTCTGGAATAGGTATGGCATCGTTGAAAAAACGGTATTTTAAACAAATCACAAACCCTTTTGTAAAAAAAGTGAACACAAAAATAGTTAATTGCTTAAAACCTTTTGGCAGATGACCCCAATTCAGCATGTATTCTACAAAAAGTAACATTTTACAATCCTAATATGTTATTTATCATCCAATCTGCAACAAGAGAAGTCACACTAATGTTACTTTAATTTAAATTAAACGTATAACTAAAACTTTTATATCTATACAGTACAACAGTTATTTTTTTCACAGTAAATAGAATTTTTTGTGTTAGCAAAGTTTATTATTTTCCGAATAATTACAAGTCAAAACTTTTTGACGGCAGGTCTTTACCTCTTTAAACACTTATTTAGAAAAAAATGGCACGTTAATCCATAAAGGTTCGCCACCCCTGATAAAAAGTGTATCATAAAAATCAATAAATATATGTTATAAATAGAATAGAGGAAATTTTATTCAATATATTTATCTAGTCAATTTCATATTAAAAGCTGCAAGCACATAAATTTTAGAATCTGTTTGATACTAATTTACCCCATCAAACTATTTCTGCACTTTTTATATATATATGTTGCAGGGAAATGCTTAAATTAGGGATATCATCAAATCCCTAAGGGAAATGATCAATTCACGCAAGATATTAAAATAAGATCTCTGTAAGGTGATTTTCCTAAGGAAAGTAAGTTATTTTATTAAATCCCTAACATGTTTCTGTGAAATGATGAAATAATATTGTCAAGAGTTTAGAAGTGTTTATTTAGCAAATATGGTGCATTTTTAAAAGTAGAGAAGTTAATATAACAATAATCATTGAACTACAAATTTTTTATCAGAATTAATTAACAAAATAATTAGATAATAAAAGCTGGTATTTTTTTTAAAAAAGTGGATATTTGTAGTACAATTTCAAACATTTTTTTTAAAAATTATACATTAATGTAGTTTTTCAGAAATATCCTGCTTTATTTGTTACATCTTTTTTTAGTTATTATTTCCCTTTTTAAAATAGCATTTTTTTATTATCCAAAAGCGTTTTTTATCTGTAAAGAGGGCATGATCGATGGGCATAATAAGATGTTCCTGTATTAGTATGGATTCATCTGTATTTGGGATCTGAGTTTCTCCAAAAAGGGTTCAACACTCAGTCAGGAATGTCCAAATGAATTATTGTTATTATTTATATTTCTATAAAAATATAAATGAATCAAAAATTTTATTTTATGTTAAACTTTGCGCGAACCCCAGGACGTTGTTCAGGAACCCCCAAGTTAATTTTAATTTTCCACGGACCCCCTGAACTGTATCGGGGACCCTCGGGGTCTGTGGGGACCACTGGAATAGATGAATGGCAATAAATCACAAAATTTGTGGGCTCTCTTTAATCGATAACGAAAATTCAAGGACCTCTCTGAGTCCTTACATAAAAGTTAAGAATCATAAAACAGAAATTGTGGTGATGCAAAAATATGTAAAATAACTTTATCATAGCATAAACTAGCAATATCTTTTTGCTATATTGGTACATAAGAAATATGTATTTAATGGAATAGAGTATAAATATTTAAAATCTCCTATATCAGATTTTATCAATTCCTTTTTTCATTTATCATTCTGCATAACATAACTTGAACTCACGATTCACAGGCCCATGAGTTCGTTACTGTGACCACACTCGGCTACCGTGGAAATTAAAGCATACAAAAAGATTAGATTAGTCTCCAATTTGATTATGCTTTTAAGTAGAGGTACTGTAAAATTAGTATTTTTAGCTGTTCGTACGAAAACATTGCGAAATTTAATGATATTGCGAAAAAAAATCTGTTTGAAAGTACTAGGAGTAGGGGTTATTAAACTGATAAATAAAAAAAAATTATCTTTTGAAACGTGAAACACCATTGTTAACAGTGGGAATAATAGTAGCGAAATCTAAAACTCGAATATTATTTCTGATTAATTGAAAATATAACCAAAAAAAAAAGCTACGAAATGTTTATTTTTCTCAAAAGATGTTAGTCTACACACACTCACACAAAAAGACAGAAGCTTTGAAGTCTAGACTTACTCATTATTGCAATGTAATGGATAATAACAAGAAGCTATTGTACAATAAAGACTAGAAAAGTTGGCATAAATGTTACTGTGTATACAGGTAACAATTCCTTTGAAGCACTTTCGGAACGTAATCTCTTTGTCCATTCAATATAATCCTTTGTGTATATATCGTCTTACTAATAGAACTATGAAACCGATAAAAGCTTTCCCTGAATACCTTGACAAACATAGACATTAAATTTATTGTGATATTATACTTCAGAACTCGAAAGCTGTCCACCTCATTTATCGTACTGAGATAATAATTGTCTGCTGAGATGTCCGTTACGCTATGGTGCATTTATTTGTATTCAAGTGTTAAGAAAGCGTAATCGTGTTTTTGGATTTTACTGAAATTAAAACTAAAGCCTCATATTATTAATTACTTTAATTGGAAAATGCAGAATGTAACAAAAAATAATTTTTCTTATAAATCCAATAAATTAATTGCTTGCATGAAATCTTGGCTCAATACACTGGTGTCCAAAATTAACCCTTTAACTGTCAAGTCATTTTAATGATTTGGGTATACAAATTGTCAAATTTTTTTTAACTAAAGAACTTCTAACCTCTAACCTTTGTAGTCTTCAGTAAAGTGCTGCCATCTATTGAATTAAACGCACATTAACTTTTCCCGAGAATCAGTCGGGTTTGACAAAGAGATGAAGCCGAAATAAACGTCTCCCGATATATATTCGGGTAAAACAATACGATGCACTCAAAAAAAATTACCCCGAGTATTACTCGGGCGTGACATTTTCGAACACCAGTGCTGTGCACGAGACTATCTCGGGCATGACATTTAAAAGGTTAATGTTGTAAACATAACTAGGAGGGTTAATCGATAAGTTTTCCTTGTCGACTGGGGTCAGAGTTGTGTATAAAAGTCAAAACATAAAGAGACATTAAACATAAGACATTATTATTCCACATAGTCCAAGTACATTGAGACATTTATCATACGCTTGATAAGTTTCAAAAAGCGCTCCAGGAAAAACTCAGGGTTTTGCATACAAAGAAGCATTAAGGCTCGTTTGACTTCAGCATTGATTTTAGATCTTTTCATGAGCCAGAAACAGATATGAACAGATGGTGCCAGATCAGGACTGTTTGACGGATGGTGTAGGAGCTCCCAACCAAGAGTTGCAATATGGTTTTGCATTATAGTTAACGAGTGTGGTCTCGCATTGTCATCCAACAACAGAACGCCTGATCTGACAAGCCCAGGCCGCTTTTTCAGAATCGTCTCTTTCAATTTCGAAGGGACATACCGCGTAGCAAGGCCCCCAAAAGTTCCCAAAAAAACGCTTCTTCCCATGAAAACCCCCCAATTTTTTTTTGGGTTTTTTTGAACTTATCTAGTGGTATGACAAATGTCTCAATGTACTTGGTACTTATGTGGATAAAGTTATATCTGATCTTTAATATCTTGTTCTGTGCTTTCACTTTCATACTCAACTCTGACCACAGTGTATAGGGGAAACTTACTTACCGACTCACCCTCGTATGTTGTAAACATGCTAACTAAACAAATATGCTGACATGCAAATGAGATAGACATTAGTCAAAATAGGATACATTGTAACTCTGTTGCTTGTCTAATAATAGGTGTATCTACCTTGTGCAGCTATACAAGCGGAAAAAGAGTTACACTGTTGATGACGCTATTGATTAACGAGTGTGATGTAATTCTTATTCTTCCAAGAGAACCTATTTTAACGCTGAAAAATCCTTGAATGGGGTTGTCGACATGTTATGGCTCTTCCTAGAGGCCCACAAGTGCTCTATGACATTGAGATCTGGAGATCTGAATGACCAAGCCATGCGATGAATGCTTTCTTTTTCCAGATAATTTTCGACTAGTGCAGTTCTCTTTGATCTGGCGTTATCGTCCATAAAAACAAAATGGTCTATTACAGCCTGTCGGAAAATGTGCATATGGGATTCGAGAATCTCATCTTTATAGCATTCTGCTATCACTGTACCATCACAGAAGAAAAGAAGTGGTGTACGCGCTCCCAGCATGAACCCTTCCCGTACAAGGAGGCCAGTCACCTAAGCGATAAATTTTTCTGATGTTTGTAGGATGATATTGTTTCCCAGCTTTTCTCCAACAATCACTTTGATTGCTGAATCGCGATTCGGCACTCACTAGACGCATAAATAGAAATCGTTTCCTAAATTACCCTATATAACATTACTTTTAAAAATAATAGCGGTAAACATTGCAAAATGGATTCAAGAAAAGTTACTTTTAAGTAACCTCACTCCCTTATTTTCTTCACCAATCCACATTAGGACTTAATTCCATACATGTTTAGTTTTCAGTCTAACGGATAACAATTCCCATTATTCCCATTGCGAGTCTTTGGTGTAATCAGAAAAAGTTTTTCACTCCATCAGAACTCGAAAACTGCTGGCAATAATTTCTTTTTAGAATTGAGGATTTATAATTTATTTTATCTTTAAATATTATTTCATAAAAAAATATTTTTTTAATAAAAACTCTATGAAGATAATATTGAAAATCAGTAGAGATAACTGGTAGAATTATATCTGAAACATTCGAATTATTCAAACCTTCCGATATTAGTTAGATTTTTCAAATTGAAACGAGTATATATATATGTAACAAAAGATTAAGCTTCGGTTATACTAAAAAATTATTTATTCTCTTTCGTGTATTCTTCAAATACTTTACATGCATTTTGTTGGAGCAGTTTCTTTTATATCTTTTACATTAAACCGAACATAATATTCCTTTTTTAATCAGATCCTTTTGAAATAAGACATTCAAAAAGAACTCATCACACGAATACAAAACTTCTATTTTTTCCCTCTTGTACAGTTTACTAAATACAATATTTTTTTATTAATCTAATAGAATATGTATATTTGCGGAATTATTTCTCTTAATTTTCCGTTGGTCACGCACGTCTTTCATTTTTCTTTGGTACACCATCTAAGAGCTTACTTAAACTAATTATGCTTCACATGCTAAAGTGCTTTTTCTTGTGAAGTTTATTTATTTTAATGGCATTTTATTTTTTTTTAGTGCTTGCTCTAGAAATGTTTTAAGCTTTTATTACTGTTAAAAATTTTCAACGCGTTCCCTTTATATTTATTTTTTTCAGTGCTATGCATTTTTCGTTTAGTGGAATTTTAGTGTAGTCCAAAAGAATAAAGTAAGTTCATAAAATGTTGTGAATATTAAATGCATTCCTGTTTTCTTGATAATGCTTGTTTTTAGTTAACACAAATCATATTTTAGATTTGATTGGATGATAAAGTTTTAATTTAAATTAATGGGCTAGATAAAAATTTGTATACCTGTAAAAATGGTTTGCTAAATTCTTTATAAATTAACTAAACAATAAGATTTTGGTTATTCGTTTGTTTTTATTCTTTTTCGTAGCTTTCCATTAAGGTAAGTACATTAAAATATGTTTAACGCGAAAACGCTTAAGACGAAATATCGGTTAACACGAAATAATATAGAACAGTCCCGATAAACTGCTATATATTTTCATGTATTTTTTTTCTCTTAACACAAAACGTAAAACTCTTAACACTAAATATTTCTCTTTTGAGAATGAACAAAACACAAAAACACCAGCGGATTGGATTGTCCTACAGTATCATAGGAAGAATTTGTTGCAGTGGATTAAACATTATGAAAAATATTCGTAGTTATTTAGACACACATTCCAGTGGTGAAATGAATAACAAAATGGGTGATATTGAACAATTTGTTGACAATTAGATGATAAAAACAGACAATGCAAATATATATATATATATATATATATATATATATATATTTGTTAATAAATATAATAAATGTTTTGTTAATAAATATAATAATGTAGTTTATAATAAATGTTTTGTTTTTCAAAAACTTTAAAATTTCGTTTTAAATTTTTTCAAGTTCTTGTAAATGTGTGACGGATCTATACGCGATTTTCTAATTAATCCTCTTGGGAAATCTTTGGGCTATCAATTCGCGTTATTCACAACCAACCCTTCGGAAGAAGAGAATGAATCTTGATATGTAAATTGACTTACTATAAATAGGCGAGATTTTCTAGCTTGAAAGAGAAAGGAGGAAGATATACTCGAGCCAGGTGAGATTGCTACTAAATGTATAATATTGGAACTATGGTGATTTGATTCTTGTTAGAAGGAAACCTTAAAGATAGAGTGACGATTGTTCACTAAGATTAGATTAAGTCCGATAATAGGTTAGATCCTTAATTAAGATAATTATCAAATTTGATAGTCTCCTAATCGCTCACGTTTTACTGTCGTTGTTCCACTTTCACGGTTATCATTGAGACATTCTCTTTCTATTATTAGTTGAAATTGTGTCTGTCCTTAGGGTGTGGAAATAAATAGATTCGTTTAATTATGTCGAGTGTTTCTTCCCTACCCCCCACACATCTAGGTGCCCTCGAGAGAGGCGCGAGCCTCTTACAAATGTTTTGGTTTCGTTGATTTTTGTTAAATACATGCATATATACATATTTATATAAATAAAACAAACTTTAATAGATTTAGTTTTGTTGATATTTTTTTTTCAGTATTTTTTAACACGAAATTTTTTGATTAGAGAAAATATTTTAGTCCCTCCTGTCTCGTGTTAAGCAATTTTCACTGTATATACAGCAAAAATTATAATCATGCAAAGTCTGATTTTAAAAGTCTGAAAAGGAGCATTGTTCTGTGGACAGATATTTTTATAGAGTTGTAAATCAAATATATTTAACTACAAATACTATAAATTTAACTTTTGATTACATCATCTAGCCTCGAAATATCGGTTTTGTAGAGTTACATTGTGTTAAATTTATTTTTTGTCTCCGTATAATTTAATTGTAAAGTTTTAAACTTTTACATTACATTTTCTGTTAATTAGCACTCACATTACGTATTATTGTGTTATTTTTATTATTATTTTTTTTTTCATTTTACATCTAATGTATATTTATTTTTTGTTAATTTGGAGGAAAGGAAGATGCATTTTAACTAGTTTTATAATGTTTCTTTGAAATCTAAAAAAATATTGTTCCAAGAGAAATTATTTTTTTCCTTCTTGAAAACGACTAAAAGAGTCCTCTTCATCCCGCCCCCATGTTATATGTATATATTATTTTCAGTACTTTTTCTGAAAATAAGATAGAATTAAATGTCTCTTAAAAACATGTTCGTACTTCAAAAAACGAAAAAGATCTTCGAATGAAATTTTTTTTTTATTCTCATTTAACAACGAAACGGGAACTCTTTGTCAAATGTATGTTATTACTTTAATGTCTGCCTTTTTTTTCCTCTACCATACAAAAAAAGGATTAACTAAAAGATTAAGATAAAAATAATAAAAGAAGCGCACATTCTACTATGTTATTAAACACTTTTCCGAAATTCTTCCGTTAACAAGACTTTTATTGCCCTCCGTTCATTACAAGCAACGGTCCAAATGCGAAGACTATTTACTGTCCAGAGAACACAATTTTCCTCATAAAATCCTAAATCTGATGAAAAAGAAACAGTGCTTACTGACGAAGAAAGTAAGTCACAAAAACACGAAATAAGAAAAGGGGTCTTCTTTTTCGAAAACTTTTTTTATCCTTTTGAATTTATCGCATCCTTTTCAGAATTTACTCTTCTGTCCTGCTCAACGACCTTAATAAACGTCCTTCGTCCTACAAATGGCGCCGTAAGCTGGAACTTATTCAATGGAACTTTAGAAGAAAACGAGGAAAGTTTTCTATGTTTGGGAACACGTGCTGTGGAAGCCAGGTATCTTTTTATTAAATGGAACATTACTTGAGAAGTTGGCTTTGGAAAATCTCAATTGTACCAAGTCCGCTGGTGGTGGCTCTTTTTCATTAAAAGTCTAATAGATGGAGTTTTCGTTGTTTCGTCGGTTATAATGGAAGATCTTAATTGGAGTGTTCCGAGGTGGGCTGGTTTACAGAATAGAGGGCTTTTCGTCGTAAAAAGTGTTGAAGAGAGTACCTTCTCTTTTGTTTTGTTTTCTTGGCTTCTAAAATAATAGTGTCTTGAAATCGAGTCTGTAATTAAAATTTTCTTAAAATAATGGTTGGTTTACTTTGTTTTCGCAAAATAGTAATACGCGTGAAGGTTCATTTAAAATTTTAAAAGCCATGGGTACACATACAAATACAGAAAGGTGACTTTTTCCCGGTTAAATAGGCAAAACTCTTTTTTAAACAAAAAATAAAGATTCTACTGACGAATAGGGTTTGCAACTACAGGATCCTGAAATTCAGGGATTAAAATAGCTATTCAAAATTTTCTAATTTAATTCTCTGAAAATCTATATTTTTTTTAATAAAATATACACGTAGAATTTTTTTGTGCAGTTTTAAGTGTTATAAGTAAAAAAATTATATGCAGCTCGTATTTCTCGTACGGAAGAACGTCACATAGATCTAAGTGGTTTACTGCAGTACTTACACAATTGTATAAGCAACAACTTAGGAATAAATTTGTCACAGTTCCTTCTTCAATTGAACGTCGAAAATTAACAGTGGACCTGCTTGAAAGACTTAACGCTTCAAATCCCACTGCATTACTAACAACTCATGCAGCAGGATTTTCCATTGCAAGTGATGTAACACTTGAAATTGATTCACATTCTGACTCAATAACTGAATCAATTTGAGCACAAAAACCATTAAATGTAGCAGAAGAATTAGATAAATTTATCAAAGAGAGATATGCAACTATATAGGCTTTAAGATTTAAGACCCTGACAAAATTTTTTAAAAAAAGTCTCTTTTTGAAAATGGAGGGAGACAGGATGGCTACCTGGAAAAAATAAATTCCTATTTAATGACAATAAAGCCTACTGGTGTAGAGTCTCAATGAGCATTTTCTTCGGCATTACAATTTGCAGTAAAAACAAGTAATATAAAAAAAAAATTAAGTCAATTCCTACTTAGATCAACAAAGAAAAGTTTTATTTTAGAAATTTTAATTAATAGTTACAATTAATATAAATATGTATATACATACGACAGAACCACAACATTAAGTGGTCATTAATTTTTATTCATTATCATTAAAGTATCGTATTGTCATCCAAAACAATCGTGTATATAAATTTCAGTTCAACTGAATACTTTAACACGTGAGAAAAAAACATTTTCAAGTTTTGACACAAGTCGTCAAAAATGATGCCAACGTGGTTGTATTTATAATTCTTTAAATAATTAGTTTTATTCAAGTAAAATTTTTATTAATTATTATCATATTATTGTATTGTCATCCAAAATAATCCTGTATATATAAAATTTCAGCTCAATCGAGCGCTTTAAAATGTATTTTATTAACGATTGAAAATTCCACCAAGGTAAATAAATAAATATATAGAGACTGTGAGCTAATAGTAGGAACTGAATAAGAAGCAGTTTGAACGAGGAAATGCTGGGGACGAGCTGTGTTTTTTAAAAGTTTATTTACAGAAACACAAGAAGTAAAGAATTTTTTTTAAAAATTTCATTATGTACTTTTTTTTTTTGTATGTTGAAATAAGTTTTTTTTTTATTTGTTTCCCTAAATAATAATATTAAACCAATTTTTTAAATTATATTTTCTGTTGTATTTTGTAGTTTCAACTATGCTAAGGTATAAGTATTATTCATAAATAGTGCAATCCCGGGATTTGGATAATATTATCCCGAAATCCCGGGGTTGAAAATATTACACGGGATTGCAAACCCTTCTGATAAAAAAGTAAACTCACAGTCAATTCGTTGATGCGGATAAATTTGCTATTAGAATTATATTTACTTACTAGCCATTACTCACCCGCTTCACTGGTATTTGATGATGTTGTTTGGCTGTATATTGTTTTAAAGTTACTGAGATACATCCAAGTGTTAGCCTTAATCTTCTGATTGTATTCAGAAACATTTTTGTAATAGCCCTCACATGTTAATTTAAAAAGGACTCTTAAATTTCTATTTAAGAAGTAGTTTTTTTTTTTAACGCTTCCTTAACCTTCTCACTGGGAAGTTAATTTCTGCCAAATCTCTCAAATCTGTATATGTAATATTTCAAAAAGGAGAATTTTTAAATCTATGACTCCTCCCTCCCCCATCTTGGGAGTCGATTTTCGCAAATCCTGTTCTTATCATATCTCTATTGAATAAAAGGTGCTTGCTTGCCAAATTTTCGGAAAACATTCCATCCCAAGGATTATTTTCTTTCTCTCCAAAACAACTTTTTTTATATGGGGTTGCAAATTGGTATTTTTACCTTTGCAAACTGTGATGGCGCCCCCTTTGGGTGCCCTTCTCCTATATTATCAGCGTGAGCTAGAGGTGTAGGAATAAATGAAGAACTAGAGAAGCTGCCATAATCTTAATATTACTTTATTAAGATCTTAACTTAAACCAATAACAGATCAGATAATATGATATGTGAGAGAATCTACGGTGGCTAAACACACAATATATAATACCGAAAACGTAACCCGGACCTCTATCAATAACTAACTCGCCTAAGCTCAATTTCAATGCGATCACAGATCCGAATATTTAAATGGTCACTCTTACCTTAATGTCCAACGAAGTCTCAATCTATCTGATCCTAGCTAAAGTTGCGGTTCCCTGGCGTGCAATGGTATGCACCTTAACTAAGGGCTCTCTGTCACGGGTAACTTCTCTTGACTGTCACTTAACTTCTTGAAATATTCTTCACACTTGCCACACGAACTAACATAATACTCCCCAAATGCCACCCTGCTTACTCTAAACTTCTGTTATTTAAAAGCTTCCTAATTTGCATCTTTCCTTCACGTTTTACTTCTCGGGTTGGTTGGAAAAGAATTGTCACACATTTATTCTGGCCCCGAAGAACCCAAAAGGATATGTTAATGAAAAAACGCGTGAGCCCGTCACAAAACATAGTACATCCCCCAGGAGCTGGTATCACTTTTCTTTTCAAAACTGACACAGTTATTTTTATTATTATAATTATAAGTGACTCGTTATTATTTATATATGATGCAGTTATTATATGTTTTAAACTCAGTTATTATGAATCGCCTATTTTTTTTCCTTTACATAAAATGTCTTTGGATTTGACAACGGACATCATACTCTTGTCGGGATCTAATTTCCAATCAATCAGTGGGTGATGCGTGATAAGAAAAATTACGTTTTTATATTGAAGATAGATTACGTTTTTATAGTATTATAACTTTAAATGCTGTTTCAGAAGGAAAATTCAGAGAAAATAATTGAAATAAATAGTCAGGACGGTGGGGGCGAGATTATGTCTAGCCCAGGAGTGGCCAACCTTTTTGGGAAGAGTGCCATTATTTGTGATAAAAAAAATAATAATAATTATGCGTGTCACTTTCAACTTTTCCAACAAACATTGAAAAGTGAAAAAATTTTACTTATAACCTTATGGGATTTTTACGCAAATAGCACATTTTTTAATGCAAGTCTATGTAGTCGAAATTTAAAAATAATATAAATAGGTTTTACTGTTAATAAACTTTTACCTATCGTTAATAAAATTAAACTAAGTTCAATCACTTAGGTTAGGTATAAAATAAAAATGATTAACTTTAATTTTAAGCGCTCAGTATTTCCTTAATGTGGATTTAGAATTACTATTTTTTTATCCAAGTCTTCTGTATTACGATTAGCTCTTACAGATGCTAACAAAATTAGGTTATTATAAGAGCACATTTGCTATAGTTTAGAGTGATATTTATTTTATTATGTTCATAGCAGAAAACATTTATTCGAAAACATAGTTTGATCCATATTTTGAGGGTTTTTGTCTGAGACAACCCCACTTCAATAAAATTGTAAAAAATAGTTATTTATTACCTTTGCAAATTTTTAAAAATTTTCAGTATGTCTTCGCGTGTTACCGCTATAACTTCATCGTGCCACACTGTGATACTTCTGCCGCGGGCCGGCCACCCCTGGTCTCGCCAATCCGATTGTTGCAAAGAAGTCTGAGATTTAGAGTAATGTTTAAGATGAAAATAAAGAACGTTTTGAGATAAAGGGTTGACTGACAAAAGCTGTCTATAGAATGTTTTTATGTTTGAGTCAGAATCAACAAAATTCGGATTGAGCAATTTTTGGATATTTATATAAAATACACACACTTCTTATGCATTCGTTAGTCTCTTTATGCAATCCTATCCGAAAAACATTCTAAATCCAAACTATGTGTCCCGAAACGCTTTGTTTCGTAAATTCCGCTATTTTTTTCACAACCTGCATCATCTCCTTTTACAAGTTTCTGTGTAAAGAAGATGTTTTCATTTTTTATGTCTCAATTTAAAAAGTCTACTACAAAAGAAAATGCATTTTATATTCTGCCTTACAAAACTTAACCATTAAAATGACTCAAAACATGCATAATGTGCCTTCGTCTGTTTCGCACTGATCCAAAACCTTCTGCATAATGCAAAGTTAACTGATTCCTGTATAGCTTTATCCCGCACAGAAAACCAAATTTGATGGCATGCTTCGCTGTTTAAATTGCAAAACCTTTTGTTCCCCATTAGACAAGAACATACCAAATCCAAGCATATCACTCTTTGACCTATGTGCATATCCCTTATTCATCCCATTTTCAGCCCATCTGGCGCGCAGAATATTGTGGCATTTGAAAAATGGTTCCCTTCATTACTTTATTCATGAGAATGCCTCGTTTAAATATTCATGAAAGTTTCAGAATTTTTTGACACAGAAGTTTCTTGGTGCATGCAATATGCATGTGCGAGGGCTTCTTTGCAACTTTTAATATATTGGGTTCAACTGTTTCGTCGAGATCTTTCATGCATCCCCTCCCCCCTTCCCCAAATAAAAGGCTGGATAGGTTAATTGTGCTTGAAACACAAAAGACCGCCGACTTTATTGATCGTAATTAATTCCGCCAAGATTGTATCCGTTTTTCTAAGAAAAAAAAGTGTCCTTGGCACTAGATGTTTCTGATGTCTCGCGGTGAAAATTAAGAGGGGAAACAGTCTCTGAAAATATCAGCATTCTTTTTTTTGTTTTTTTTTTGTTTATAAAAGTAGAATGGATTTGAAGAAAAAGCTCTAAGAAAGGAATACATATGAAAATGCGCTCTTGTCGTCTAACCTTGAGTATTAGCGGCTTTAATTAATAACAAGCCTTAGTTAAGAATCTTGTTATTTTTAGGTATCCAAGAATTAATATCTGGAACTGAGTGGTTAAATGAAAATTTAATTCTCAGACAGTTTAGTGTAGCAAAATATACTTTAGAACTAATTGACTTTTTTGCATTTAAGGTATCCGACTACGTTCGGAACCGTGATTTTAAAAAAGCGCATAAATGGATAATTTTCGTGATATTTAATGTCACTTAGATTAGAATACATGCATAAAATTATTTTAAAGACATTCTGACAAATAAATTATTTAATTACAATATTTCAGCAAAAAATTAATTTAGAATAACCTTTTTTCTAAATGTTCTCCTTTTGTGAAAAATGCTTCTATTATAATAATATTTTGCATGTCTATAGCTCAGATCTCTGTACAGAGGCTCAACTGTGATTTTTGAAAAATTCACATTATTTTCAGAGTTACAACTCATTGAAATAATTATCGGTGTTTTTTTCTTAACATTTCTCCCCTCTATTGTCGTAAAACATGGATAAACCCACTTCTAAGTTATATATTTCAAAAATTCTAGTTGAGCCTCTGTAGAGAGGTCTGAGCTATATACAGGCGAAATATTATAATACAAGCATTTTTTACAAAAGGAGAATATTTTGAAAATGGGTCATTCTATGTTCATTTTTTGTCAAAATATTGTACTTAAATAATTTTTTATTGTAATACTATCCTTAAAACAATTTTATATACATTTTATATTCTAAGTGACACTAAATATCATAAATATTATCCATTTATACGATTTTACAAAATTACGGTTCCGAACGTAGTCGGATACCTTAAGAACATTTTTTTAAAGGATTTGAGCACTTTGAGAAATGAATTAGTTAGCATCATTCTTTTGAATCGTTTTGTGGGAAGCAGATGCCTGATTATGTACAAAATACATTAATATCCGATAATTCATACTGTACCGGTACACGATACGTAACATTTCGTCCTGGCATGTCTGAATGCAGAGATTAACAGTTTTAAAATATTGAAAAGGACAAGTTGGAGGGAACTTTTCGAGTAAGGACAGAACCCACAAAGGAGGGACTGTCCTCCCTAAAAGGGCATGATTGGTCGCCTTAATGTTATGTATTTAAGGTGTAATAAATATTTATATGTTATAACTATGATAATATTGTTGCGTTGATTCTAAGTTTTAAAATGTCATATTTTACATAAAGGTCCCTATATCGTTGTGAGAAACATAATATTAATTTGCTTTTTATATTTCTTGTTTACTTAAGTCAATTCCTATTTAGTTTAACAAAGAAAATATTTATTTTAATTATTTTTAATTAGATAGTTACAATTAATATAAATATGTATATACATATGAAAGTATCTCAATATTTAGTGACAAAATAGAAAGCGATTTTCCTTGCAATTTTCCATTTTCCTTCCTATATAGGGTGCTGGACTATTTCGTTTTTGTTTGTTACTATTTACTAATTAACTTAATTTAATTATTCTAATAAAATAGTATAGTAAAAGAGAAATCACATTCTCAGAAATTAGGCCATCCCAGTTGGGATTCATAACCCACGACTTTTGGATTAGAAGTCCAACCCGCTATCCATTGCGCTACAGGTACACTACGAACGATTTCCTTTTCTATATATGGTGTTGGACTATTATTTTTGTTTGTCACTATTTATTCTGTAATTAAATAAAATGAATGATTTAATATTTGAAAAAACTGTATTAACATCAAGTGTCATCCACTACAAGTTTACAAAAATTTATTTGAACTTGAATGGATGAATAGAAAGTATTTTATTATCGATTGAAAATTTGAACAAGATATATAGGGGGAGAGAGAACTTTTAGTTGGAATTGAAAAAAAAAGGGGGAGGGAAAAAAAGTTTCTTTTTTTTAATTTGAAAACGGCACAAAACCGTTAAAAAACGAAATCGGATTTTTAAAAGAAAATGTTTTCTTGTTTCGAAAACATTTCTTTCGGGATCTGTTCTTCAATATCAAACTTTCTATGTCTGAAAAAAATTTAGAAATTCATCATTTAAACCGGAACCATCTCAACTTGAACAATTTTTTTTAAATAATAAAATTCATCCATCCACATATAGGTGAAGGTATAAAGTATTGTCTGTTTTTGACATTATAATAAAAATGGAAAAACTTTTAAGCTAATCCATCATTTTAAATGTCTCACTTTATTTTGGCCCTGAAAGAAAAAAAAGTAAAGTAGCTTTCTTTAGAAGAGCAATCCTCTTTCTCTAGAAATATTTCTTTTCTATTTTCTAAATTCAATTCCTTTATCTCGGTCTGAAATTTATGAATGAACTTATTATTTTTCAGCGATATTTCTCCTCCTTCCGTTTTCTTTTTACAGTACATCCCATTATTTATTTTTTGAGCAAAAATAAAATGAGAAATGGAAGTAGTAACGCTAATTTTTGGACTTTTTTTTTACCTTCAACTTTTCCTAAATAAAAGTTGAGCTTTTTTTTATATATATTTTAATTTTTTGTACGTGCAGAACAAATGGACCTATTAATTCTATATCTGAAGATGAATTATTGAATTTTGTGATCATTTTACAATTTTAATCCATCTATGCCACAGTGTTCGCGTTCTTTATTATTCTATTTGTATTTTTAAAGTTCTTAAGCTACTGAAACAATCATTCAAATGTTAAAAAATAAATCGTTTAAATAATTACAGTAAAATCTCTGTTATTGATCACACACTCTCAGTTTTATAGATAGGAGTATGAACAATGACACAGGTTATAAATTTCTTGTTAACATAACTCTCATTTGAATTTTCTGTACACCAATGGTAAAAACATCATTGGTACACCATGGTACTAATTTGATGTTAATATAACCTTCAGTCCTGTACATCAAACGGTAAATACATCATTAGTGCACCAATGATACTAATTTGATGCTAATATAACTTTCAGTTGACTCTCCTGTACACCAAATGGTAAAAACATCACTGTGCAACGGGCTCACGCGTCTTTTCTTTAACATGTCCTTTGGGTACTTTTGGGGACAAGATTAATGGCAACTCTTTTCCAACCAAAACCCAAGAAGTGAAACGTGAAGGTAAAAGGCAAATTAGATTGCTTTTAAATAACAGAAATTTCAGTAAGTGAGATGGTAATTTGAGGAATGTTATGTGAGAGATTGATACAATCGTGAAAGGACGGCCAACAGAGGTTATTCCAAATTAAAGCCATTAGGTCAAGGTGCATACCATTGCACTCGCGTAAAGACGCCACTTCCTAGTATCGGAGCTACGATTGGATTAAGGTAGGATTGACTATTTAATGTTAGGACTAGCGTTATTATATTGGAATTGAGATTAGGCGGGTTAGATCTTGATAGTGGTCCGAGTTAGGTTATTTTGGTATTACTTGTATTGTGTGTTTGTTCATCGTAGATTCTCACATATATATTATTATCTAATCTGTTAAAAATTTAAGTTTAAATTCTTTATAAAGTCATATTAAGAACATAGATAAGGTCTGTTCCTTTTGTAAATCCTACACCTCTAGCTCACGCAGATAATCTAAGAGAAAGGCACCCTAGGGGGGCACTTTCACTACTGGTACCCAATGGTATCGTATAAATTTCGTTCCTTAACTTTTTTATTATTTTATACTTTCAGTATAAATTCCGTTATTACACACACATTAAACTAAATCTTAACATATCTAATTACTACACATCGCTAGTTGAAGGGGTTTTTATTATATGAAAGATTTATATAAAGTTGGGGTACGTCCTGCAGTTGTTGTCTGATTCAAAACTTTAAAGAATGACTTAAGATTAATGAATAGATCTTAATGCACTGTGTCCCTTTGCAAAAGTAGACCTTCCTGCGACCCAAACTGTAATAGCATAGTAAACTGTATGTAGCGTACGTTTTCACATTCTCGTATAAATGGCAAAATAAATGTGCGTCACTCACAATCTCACAAACTTCGGCGCAAACTGATTTTTCGACTGCCACCTTTTGTCTAAATGAGTTACTGTGGTGTATGGTAGCAAGCCATGACCAAAACAACAGACGATGGACATGGCATGATAATGCAATCTTGTCAATGCTGCCAGTTGGCATATAGTTCGAAATTACCAGTTTTTTGGAGAATATGTCCTGGAATAACTTTTGAAAATTAAATTATTTGTATGATTTTTTTATTGACTTATTGAGTCTGATTTGATAACGAGACGAGCCCCTCCACCCTCCCATAGGCCAGGACCTACGGCGCAAGCCCAGTTGACCCATGCCTTAAAATACTCGTTACCGAACTTTGGCTCGAAATGACGAAGTAATGTCACCAATGGGGCATGGCGTAGTTTCTAGTGATACATTAATTCACACCAACCAATTATTGTATTTTAGGTTAGAGAGAGTTCTAAAACTTTTGCTCTTCTCTCTCTCTGTGAAAAAAAATGTTTGAATCATAGTTGATTTCTACGGTGATGTGAGCTGTGTGAAGCCCAACTTGTCATGTAATAACAATTTCGAAGGTAGACCTCGCGGATTTTCTTCTTTGCGAATTACTGGTTTCAGTTCGTTGACCAACAAACCACTGTAATTCACGCCGTTGATGGTAGTTCCTCTCACAGTATAGAGGTTTCTTTAACTCTCAGACAAAAACATAACCTTTTTTTCTTTGGTACAAATTGATATCGGTACTGACATGTTTACGTTGGCATAGTTGACGAGAAGATAACGCAATCGTGATAACATTCTACCGACACCCCAAATCAACGCATGTCTGGGAAGACAGGACTATGATAAACTTAGAACGAAATGTAAATACTTTCTCTGTGTTGAAACTGTAAATGATCTCTGACATGCCCCGTAGAATTTATATCATGACCCTATCATGCAGCAATGAACTTCCCGGCCGATGCACCATGTCACGACTCATAAACGAAGCGAATAGTCTATAATTATCGAAAACGAACGAAACGAAATGAGTTGGTATAAGTGTGAATTAGTCCACAATATATATAAGTTCATCCATGACATAATTTAAGTATAGTAATGTTTAATTAGATACGAGTTTGCCGCTATGTGTGCGGCTTACATTCTACGTGATACTCTAATTACACTAACGATCTTTACAATTTTAATACAGCGCGTCTTCGCGTGGCCAATATTTCGGCACAGGTACACTTTTAACTGTTTTAAAATTTGGAGGCACATAGACAATAAAATAAGTTTAAAAGAATTTTACTTATTAGAATTTTGCTTTTATTTATAATACACTTCCATCTATCCCCATGCAAGAGATTAATTTAAATAAACCACGATTACCCTTAGTTTATTTCTTTTAAATGGTCGAATGGTTGGGTTCCAGATTTTATTTTTTTTCTCAGATTATTATTTATAATTTTTTTTTAAAAAAAAAGAAATTTGGTGGCACACAAAAGTACCATGGCACAGTGGTTGAGAATCACTGGGTTATGGGCTCGAACTCGTGACCGGAATGTCAAGGGTTAGAATCCTGATGCCGCTGAATGTCCTCCGTGTAGACGGGGCCAAAGCACGTTAAATTTGTCAAGGCTCAATGTCCTCCAGTTTGTGGGGTGTGATAGGAAAGTGGGATGCCTGCTTAGGTGTCGTCCTCGTCATTTGACCAGGCCGTGGTAGCCGAGTGGTATAGGTATCGGACCGTGGCTTGTCTTGTCACGAGTTCGAGCCCAGTACCACTAAAGACCCGCCGTGCATGGCAGCGATGCACGTTAAATCTGTCGAGAGCTGAAACGTCCTCCTGTTGGTGTGGTGTGGTAGTTAGGAGAGGGGGTGCCAGCTCAGGTGTCGTCCACGTCACTTGACCATGGTTCAAAATTACGTGGTCCGTCGCCAAAAGCCCTCGTGTTGCTGAACAGTGCGACGTTAATATTCAGTCAATCAGTCAACCAATCGTCATTTGACCAAAGTTCAGAATTACGAGGTCCGTCACCAATAGCCCTTGTGTGGCTTTGTAGTACGACGTAGTTGAAAACTCTTGATGAATATGGTTGTTGTTGTCGTTTGTTTCATAGTGCGATACATACGAAAGACGAAATCGATAAACAGAAACGTACAATACAATCATAGAAGAATACATATTTTTATTACAAACGATGATCCCAGCATAGAACAGAAGGGGTGCGCTGCTTTCCATTCGAGACAGGAATCTATTTCAGGCGAAAGGCCGACTTCTTATCCCGAAGATACATCCATACCTTACTCGGGATTCGAACCGAACCCACTCGTTTGCAAGCCGAGTGTCATAACCAGCATACTGAGTTGGGCGGCACTCAGTATGGTAAATACTTATTTTACAAATACCACTCATTACAAATAGCATTTATGTCATAAGTGCATGTGACTTCCAATATTTTTCGATAACACAACCAAAACCATTTAGTGTGCAGGACACATGGCCAAATGTTCAGCGGTCAAAGGCTGACCAGAGCCACAGAAGCAGCAAAGCTGTTGCAGATTTTGCGTTACCCAGGGTGCTCCACGAGAAGGCTTGTGTGTGTGCTACGTTACATCCCTGGTAAATACTTAATAAACAGAAAATTATTTTATTATGTGGAATCCAATTTAAAGATAAGCTTGGAATTAATTGTTTTGGGGATTGATTCTACGTGTCAATTACTAAAAGATAAAAGCGAGATAAAAAAAAAGTAAAGAAAAAAATTCCACCAATTTTTGTGAGATTTGTTTCACTTTCATTATTGATCCTTCCCATCGCCCCACCCCCGGGAAAAAAAAGATCTTTAAAAGAAGAAACAACCACTATCCGAATCCCAATTGAAGTAAACTAGCCCATTTGATTTATAGTCGCTATTTCGAGTTTTGTGACTTCGGGATTGCTAGAGAGAAAGGAAACCCAACGTTTCTTTTTTTTTCTTTCTCTGTTGTATTCTTTATCCGTCGTAGTTTATTTAAAGAAATTCTTTAAGAGTCAAAGTAAAATGGATTAAGTCAAATCTTCAGCAGTGTAATTTTAATACTGTGTCGATAAAAGCGATCGATTGGACTATGAAACTCGTCTCGTGTTATACGGATAATATTTCTTCCACCATGTGGAAATTCAAGACTATGTGCAAAAGCAAGCCTATTTATTGATTGAGTATTTTAAAACCTATTTATTTTAGGCGAGTGAATGCGTTTAAATCGTTACTTTTCTAAGCATGCCTCATTTACTTGAAGGAGAAGCGGAGGGGATAATATAATATACTCCTTCATCCCAAATGTGTTTATTTTTTTCTTTTTCTCTAGAGAAAGTTTTTGCTTGAAAAAACTAGACAGAATAAATTACTTTAAGGAAATTATGTGGAAATGGAGATTTATCGAGAATTCCAATTACTTTTGAAGTTGTGTACTCTGTGGATAAAAATCGATTACATTTGCATGTACAGTGCTGAAAAAATAAATATATTTAAATTGGTAATACATAATACTTATAAACGATATATCACTTGGCTTTCTTAAAAATAATGTTTATTAAGTATTCCTTATGTTTTAGTTTAGTCTCATTTTACCCCAAAAGTTACTTTAAGCCATTAGTGCTATATTTATTTATCTTGTGATTTTTTTTTTTTGTAACCGCTTCAGCCTAGTGGTCTAGGTCAGTGGTCGGCAACCCGCGGCTTGCGAGCCGCATGTGCGGCTCTTTGACTCCTTGGCTACGGCTCTTCTGTGAAATGCAAAGTCCAAGCACGGAATATTACTTATTATCTTGCCTTGTAAGAGACGAGTAAATATTTTTGAAACGCAAAGCTCTAAAAAAGGGGCACATTTATAGAAAGCAACAATATCACAGATAGGCGCTCGCAAACATGAGTTTCACTCCTTATCTCCGCCTAATTGTTCTCACTAAAATGTATTTTTACTATTTGTAGTCAAAAAACACTTTGACTGTAGGCAGTAATCAAACAAACAAACCAGCATATGCACAAGATGTTTTTTGCTGAATTTATTGTTTTACAACAATTTGTACCTTTATTCGGTCGATCAGGTTACCTTTTCTCCGCCAGCAGTCTCACAGTTTACTTGTAATTAAATTATAATACGTAAATCTTTTGAATGACGCAAAAGTGTTCACTAAATTATTTTAAATTCATAAAATTGTATATATTAATAGTTTTACGTATGATAGTCATCTACCAGGCCATCGGCTTATCGATGAGAACTTTGAATTGTGCCTCAAATTAAAAACTACATCATACAAACCTGATTTACCCTTACTTTCCAAAGAAGTGAAAGGCCAATGTTCACATTTTAGTGGAGTATTTGTAGTTATTTTTAAAAATATATTTAATTTTATTTTACTAGTTTTATTTTTAAATAAATATTATCTTTATATATAAGTATGATACCAAGGTTTATTTAAATTACTTTTAGTAAAACTAAGACTTATTTGGCAAATGCAAGCTTGAGAGTGTACATTTAATCCTAATTATCACCGTAATAATGTCTCCTATTAAAGCAAAACATATGTTAAAAAATGGCTCTTTGAATAAATTTCAATTGTGTATTATCTATATTTGGCTCTTTTAGATGACAAGGTTGCCGACCACTGGTCTAGGTCAGTGCTCCCAACCTTTTTATCGCCGCGGACCGGTCAATGTTGGATAATTTTACTGCAGCCCGCTGAGGGGGAGGACGTTGATTGTTTATATTTTAGATTGATTTGATTTAATAATTTTATTTTAATAGTATTTTTATATATATAAACGTGTCTTCAGAATAACATATAGCTACACCAAAAATGAATTTAAAGGGATTTAACAAGGAATATAAAGTGATTTTCATAAGAAAAGTAGCCCAAACCCTAGAAAAATATACCACAGTAAATAAAATGGAAATAATTTAATGTTTCTTGTGTGGACCGGTAGTATTTGATCCACGGGATTGGAGACCACTGGTCAAGGTAACGGACTCGTGGCCAGCGTGTCATGAGTTCGAGCCTAGTACCACTGAAGACCCGCCATTTAGGGGAGCGATGCACGTTAAATCTGTCGAGAGCTCAAACGTTCTCCCGTTGATGTGGTGTGATTTGATAGTTAGGAGAGGGGGTGCTAGCTCAGATGTCGTCGTCATCACTTGACCAGGGTTCAAAGTTACGAGGTCCGTCTAGGAATAAAAGGAAATGACAAAGAAACGTCAAATTTGCTTTATTAAATTATTGATAAGAGAGAAAGACTGAATTTGAAATCATAAAATATAAACTAATTTCAATTTTCTTTTCTGTAAAACCATTGTGAGAACAAACCCATTTTTTGATGCATTTAGCAAAACTAGAAATTACAAAAACTGTATCGAGGCTTACAATTTATGCTTCAATACCGATAAAACAAAGAAATCCTTTCTTGTATACAACAAAAGTGTTTTTTGGCTGAGATCCCACGTACTATTTCATCCTTTCTTTCAAAAGAAAAAAAAATCTTGCTTTTTTTTACACCAGTACATAAACATTTATAACAAAGGAACAAAGCATGCACATGTGTTCATTCTTCCTTGTTCCTCGTGATCCTTTACCCTGTTTTTTACTTTCACTTTCTAAAAAAAAAATTCTTCTAGTTTAAATGTAATTTTTTTTTCTTCTGCTCAAAATGGAGATCTGTTGGAAAGTATTCCAATAAAATGGAAAGATAAATCTAGTTTTGTATTTCATTATATTTATACATTTATTATAACAAATGTTTTACAGCTTTCAAAATCTTTGGAAAGGTAGCATTTCGATAATAAGGATTCATTAGTCTGCAATTATTGCTTTCTCTTTTCAGTGAAAAGTTTGCTGGATTCAGCTGTTTGTAATTGAAAGAAACTACGCTTAGTTTCATAATTTAAATCGCTTAAATTTTAGAGTTTTAAAGCGTTTTTCAATTCCTTGTATTAGTTCACTCTTTCCCTATATAGATATCTTGTTCAAATTTCAATCGGTAGTAAAATACTTTCTAATCATCCATTCAAGTTCAAATACATTTTTTAAAACTTGTAGTGGATGACGCCTGATATTAATAGATTTTCAAATATTAATTCATTAATTAAATTAAAAAATGAATAAATAGTAACAAAAAAAATAATAATCAAACAGCATATATAGAAAGGAAAATCGTTCGTTGTGTCCCTGTAGCGCAATGGATAGCGCATTGGACTTCTAATCCAAAGGTAGCCGGTTCGAATCTTACATGGGATGGCGTAATTTCTGACAATGTGATTTCTTTTCTACTATACTATTTTATTGGAATAACTAAATTTAATTAATGAACAAATAGTAAAAAACTAAAAAAATAATCCTACACCTTATATAAAATGGAAAATTGCAAGGAAAATAGCTTTCTATTTTGCCACTTAATATTGTGATTCGGTCATATGTATGTACATATTAAAATTAATTGTAATTATTTAATAAAAAATAACTAAAATCAAAAATTTCTTTGTTGACCTAAGCTTTAATTGACTTATTTTTTTTTAATATTACAGTAGAGCGTCGTTTATCGGAATCAATTAGGACCAGACACCGTTCGGATACGCGATTATTCGAATAACCGAAAACCGAATGCGATCCATGCAGTATATGAAACCAGACACTATAAGAATATTGAAAATCATCACATGCGGGAAACGTGCTTGAAGAAAAAGCAAAATAGGTGCAAAATGTCGCAATTTTACCTTTATTGTGGAAAATAATCACTCATTGTTTGCTGTACACCTTCGTTTTTCGCTGCAAGGTCTCTGATTGTCTTGAGCAGCAGTAGTTGAGTAGGACAGCACTCTGATTGTTTTTCGTACCACTCCATAACTGTCTCTAATGCAGAAAACGCGTCTGCATTTGATGGACCCTTGCTACTTTCGTCGTTGTTATTGTCCTCGTCTTCATCCCTTTCATCGTCGACAGGTTCGGATTCTTCTTGAACGGAAGTCAAAACCTCGTCATCATTTAGCATTTGAAATCCACAGTCTTCTGCATCGCATCCCATCCAGGGGCTTCTACTTCATCGTATTCTTGAAATCCTGGAATTGATTGAACAAAGTCGGTAATCTCCTCCCTGTGGTCGTCATTGAAGTCTTTTTCGCCTTCTATATCTGGCCACAGCTTATTCCACGCATTTTCGTATACAGTACATGTGGTTGACAAAAAAAAAACAAAACCTAGTCCGGATAATAAACGTTCGGATAAACGACGTTCTACTGTACTTGTTTGTATTATTATTAATGTCGGAAATATTTTAAATACTTCTATTTAACCCTTTATCTACTGACGGTACTTATAAGTATGACTCACTTTAAAATTACATATAATTATTTTTACGAATACTCTGACGATACTTAGCAGGAATATTCTTTGAAATCCACTCTTCCAAGATATATAACAGCACGGGCTCTATGAGGAGTATTTTAGCGGGGTAGGCGAATAGTTTTATAGCAGAAATTGCGTTTTCAGCTGTCGGCGTTTTCAACGCATTGCAAAGATTGTCATTTTTGTTCCGAAAAAATAGTTAACGTCAAATGGTAAGTGTCAGATTTTTTCTATGTTAATGAAAACCTTGGAAAACGATTTGACTATTTATTTTAAGTGAACAGTGTGTATAATTAATTTTACAGTTAAATGTCTTTAATTAATTAATTAGCTCTAACTAATTAAATTTCTCAAAGTTGAGTGTTTTGTTTTTGTATATCCCTTAATTTTTAATGTAGTGATTCAAAAAAAAAAAAATTTACATGCCAAAAACTGCAGTGAATCATAATGCGGTCTATAAAAGTTTAAGAAAACGCACTATTCTAAAATGATCAAAATCTCGAATTTTTTTATTGCATTTTAACTGTGCGACTTTTCTATATGTGTATACAAAATTTTGTAGCTCTAGCTACGTTATATAACTTTTCTTTAACAGTATTCCGAAGCGAAAACCGAAACTAGAGCACGTGACGTCTGCATTTTACATTCTCATTTATCTTACTGATCTTTAAAACTTTAAATGGTTTTCTCTCACTGGCTTTTATTTTTCGCGACCGTGTATTTAACATGCTAAGGCTTTTTCTTGTATATTCAATATAAAGTTTTGAAACTTTTTCTGTTTGTTTTGTGTAATATATTTGATATGATACTGTGCATGGAATAGAAATTTAATTGAATAGTTTGTTTCTTTTTAAATGCTCAAAGTTGGATACAGTGGTTTTTATACTGTCCGAAATTAGAAGAATTGTAAAAATAAAAAGTATTACTCGTAATATCAATTCCGTGCACAGAATTGTGATTTACACTTCTTATGATATTAGAATAATAATTATTTTAAAGTAATAAAAATTTGCAAAAGTAGTCAAAATTTTTAAAAATTTAAATAAAAATGTTCTTTTTGTGAAATGTATATTTCATGCATATTTAAATATGACACATATAAATATTTTCATATAAATATACAAATAAAAAAAATTACTTGCAAGATACCATGTCCCCTTAAACAATTCCCATACCGCAATAGTGAAATATTATTTTTGTCGTAAAATGTGTAATGAAAAACTACTACACAAAAGTTTTTGTAAAATCCTTTATTCATTTTAAAATATCAGCCTTTGGGATAGTCAAAGATGAAACTTTCCAAACAGTTATTATAACAAATATACTAAAAAGAAAATCCAGCAAAATGTTGGTTGCCGGTATTTCTGTGGGAACCTTAAGACTAAACTTTAGTCAACCATAGATATATGATGCTTCCTAGTTTAAACATTCAGTTTTAAAATGGAAATTGAAGCATTCTAAGAAGTAATTTATTGCTTTTCCTGCTATATTTTGGATTCTTTTCTTTGGATTCTTTGGGTCATAACATTAGAGCTACACCCTAAAAATCAAAAACGAAGAGGGTTGGGCATTGTGAACTGATAAAAATGTGATTTTCCCCAATTCAAGTATGTATCATATTATTAAAGATGCGAAAAGCATCGTCTGTTACGTTAGTAATTATTGTCTTTTGGGATGTTTTCCATCTACATATGATTTATTATAGCCTTTTGATCAACCGTTCAGTTTAAAGCATAAATAATCCGAGTTCATATAAATACGTACATTACTCGTAGGTGTTCTGTCACTCTGCTTATATCCGAGTGTTGCTATGGTAACGTGATCGAGTCTATTTTCAGTTGCGTAATCTAAATTAAACGTTTCCGTATGAATGTACTTATCGATAAAACACAATTTATTTTCTTTTGCTCTCCAATAAATAATTTTTTTAAAATTCTTATGCCCAAACTATACCTTAAGCTATAGTTCCAACTATTACTGGGTTATTTAAATATACATATCATTATAAGATGTTAGAAGTTCAATATTATTAAAATAGCTGAGACAATGGGCATGTGACGTCATTTAGTCACATGATAGCGATAACCTCGTGTTTTTAGCCAATCAGTTCAAAATCTCACATGACGCCATCGTCACACGATAAAAGCAATCATGTGTTTCCCATTATTGCCAGCTTTAATCTTTTCAGAAACTTTCTCTTAAAAATTACAAATTTATCAACAGCAATAATGCACATAGATAGACAAAATTCATTTTATTTAAAAGTACATGCATGAAATATATATATATATATATATATATATATATTTTAATTTTAAGATCTTTTGAAGTAATTTATGTTTTATAACATTTGAAAATTTTTACCCAATTATAAAGTATGAAATTTTACCCAAGTTTTACAAGTAGAACAACAAGTACAATTAGTTTGATGTTTGTTTTGAATTCAATGGAGAACATGTGTTTGTCTTTATCATGTGGCCGTCATGAATTGAGTCAATTCGACAGTTAGTTCCTTGCCATATTTTTCATTTAATATTTGGTGCCACTGAAGACCCACCAGGCAGAGGGTGTAGATGAACGTTAAATCTGTCGAGCCCAAAGTTCTCCCGTTGCCGTAGTGTGGTAGTTAAAAGAGAAGAGGTTCCAGCTCATTTGGCGCCTAAGTCACTTGACCGTGGCTCAAAATTTTAATGTCCGTCGCCAATATCAAAAAATATTTCCGAAAAAGTTAAATATTTTTTTCTTGCTAATTTCTTCCTTAATGTTTAAAAAAAACATATAAAGGGGAGGGTCTAAAATGAATGTTCTTCCTTCCAATACTGATTCATTTATTTTAAACTGAAGAACAAATCAAAATGAAAAAGTATCGACAGGAATCGGCGGTGTTAGCTGAAAAGATGAGTTTTTTAGACAATTTTTTAAAAATGTTTCCTGTTTTTAGTCTGAGTTTGTTCGATATATTTATGTTGGAGATTATTATTGCTCTTGATTGTATTTGCAAGATTGTTCGAATAATATATTTTCCCTTCTCTTACTCTACATGTTTTATGTAATTATATATGTATATTGTGAATTTACCTTTTTTTTAGTTTGAATTATGTAAATTTACTGTGTACTTCTATAAAAAAATGTAAACTAAGATTTAGCTCAATAAAGATTGAGCGCGAGGGTGCTTGTTTCGCGGAGAACCGAATTGTAACTCTGTACCCCTTTTCGGATGAGTTCGGTTCCCATGGACATTCTGCCAATAGATTTATAGTGATAAGCTTAGCCTTAGCTTTATAGTGCTAAAAACAGTGAAAGAGTCGCTTAAGGTATCCTACTAGGTTCGGAGATAAATTTTCCAAAAATTGATTTTCTGAATAATTTTATTGTTTTGAAGAACATAAATAGGCATAAAAAGTCATAACTATTAAATAACTAACATGTACAGCCCTTTTTTTTTGAAAAAAAAAATTATTTTTAGGAAAACTTAGCAAAAGAAATTTTTTAAGTTAAGAAAAACGGGATAAATAAAAATAAATTGTACATTATGCAGTTTTAACGTCATTGATATACTTCTTGATCCGTCTGAAGTGTCACAAACCGACGGATAAAAAATAGTTTAAGAAATAAATATTTTATTAAATTTGATGGTCATGATTTTTCGTCAAAATTACTGCATATTCTATGCTAAAAATGGCTGTAAAATGTGATTAAATGTAGCTGTCTCAAAACCTGCGGTTTGTTACACTCTGAAGGGCCCATAGCATATATGTTATAAATTTCATTCCATTTGATTGGATTATTTAGAAGATATGCCGTTTTTCGTGCACAAATTATCATTAAAGTTCATTCTTCAGAAAACGAATTAAAAAATATTTTTATTAGTTAGTTAAAGTAAATGCTATAAAAAGAACTTAAAAAACTCTATAGTTTTATGTATTAGTCCTTCTTCCTCAATACTTAATTTCTTTTTTCCCTCGTGACCCAAACAACATCAAACACGTAAAAAGCACTTTTTCAATCTATTTGGATACCTTAACACGAAACTGAGGGGACTAAAATATTTTATCGTGTTACAGGATATTACAAAAAGAAAGAAAAGAAGCATATATTCAACAAGATTAAATTTATTAGAGTACATTTTATTTACATAAATGTGTACATATTCATGTATTTAATAAAAATCAATGAAACGAAAACATTTACGAAGGACTTAATGAAATTTAATACAAAATTTTTCGTTTTTGAAAACAAAACATTGAGTTTTTGGAAAATAATCTATTTTTCTTTGCATTGTCTTTTTTTAGTATCAAATTCTCAACAAATTGTTTGATGTCGTCCATTTTATTATTCATTTCACCAATGGATTGTGCGTCTAAATAATTACGCATACTTTCATGATGTTCCTTATTTCGGATGTTGTGGAAATAGGAGCTGTTATTATTCATTTCATTTTCGTCGCCGTTATCTGCATCTTCGATATTTTTTAGTTCTGAAGAAACTCCAAAACGTCTTTGTCTACCATAATCGGGACTGTACACGCATTATCATCATCTACTGCAATGAATTTTTCCTATAATACAGCAGGACAGTCCAGTAATACAGAAACTTTCTCGAGAATTTCCTTGAGTGCCTGATGTTTTCCATATTTTGTTTATTCCCAGAAGGGAAATCCTTTCGTGTTAAGAGAAAAAAAATGCATCTCAAAATACGTAGTAGTTGTCGGGACCGTTGTATTACTTCGAGTTAACCAATATTTCGCCTTAAGCGTGTTCGCGTTAAACGTATTTCACTGCAATTCTTTCTCTCTCTTTTCCTTTAATATTTAAAAATAACATCTTTTAAGGTATCCGACTACGTTCGGAACCGTCATTTTGCAAAAGCGTATAAATGGATAATATTTGATATTTAGCGTCACTTAGATTAGAAAATGTATCTAAAAGAGTTTTAAGAATACTATTACAATAAAAAATTATTTAAGTACAATATTTTGAAAAAAAAAATGAACATAGTATGACCCATTTTCAAATATTCTGCTTTTGTGAAAAATGCTTCTATTATAATAATATTTTGTCTGTATATAGCTCAGACCTCTGTACAGAGGCTCAACTAGAATTTTTGAAATATATAACTTAGAAATGGGTTTATCCATGTTTCATGACAACAGAGGGGAGAAATTTTAAGAAAAAAACGCCGATAGTTATATTTCAATTGGTGGTAACTCTGAAAATAATGTAAATTTTTCAAAAATCATAGTTGAGCCTCTGTACAGAGGTCTGAGCTGTATACAGTCAAAATATAATTATGATAGAAGCATTTTTCCAAAAGAGAACATTTGAGGTTCATTTTTGCCAAATATTGTATTTAAATAAATTTTTTTGTCAAATTGTCAAAACAATTTTATACATGTATTTTAATCTAAGTGACACTAAATATCATGAAAATTATCCATTTATGTGCCTATTTAAAATCACGGTCCGAACGTAGTTGGATACCTTAAAGACATATTTCGCTTAAAAATGTATGCCTTCCTCTTTTATCTGATATAAACTTTCCATCGTTAATGACACGCATATAAAAAAAAATGTTTAAAACGTTGATAAAGTAAACATCGAATATATATCTATATTAAAAGCAACAGCAAAAAGAGCAACACTTGAGCCCTGTGGATCTAGATTAAAGCCGTTGAACAATACATATTTCCAGTTTTATAGCCGAAGTAAATAGAAGAACTTTTGCCACTATCGAGAGAAGCTCGGCTTTTTACCGTATTTCCCTGGATAGCTTCTATGATGAATTACGACCGACCTAACTGCGTCCACCAAAAGAAATAAATAATAGGGAAAAAATCTTCAATAAACAGCGGTGTTACTGGCAAGATGAGAGGAGAAGGTGAAGCAGCAGAGCCAATAGGGGAAATAATAAAAAAAGGAAATCTTTTCAAAGTCTCACGGAACACCTTTTCTTCTGAAGTAGTAAAGAAAAAGGGAAAGAGAGAAGGAATGGCGACTTGCTGGTCCTTGAGCAGTCGATAAGCTTTCAAAGGCCCTGATTCTTTTCTCAGACATTTGCGGATGAGTAAGTTTTCAGGAAGCGACAGTTGCTGAATTGGGATTTTAATCTTTTACCCTCTTCTGTAAGATTCTGCTCTTGTGTTGGTTGGCAGGAGCGGAGGAGTGGACGGGTGCTGAAGTGGTGCAAGTTGTTTAGCACTCAATCCTACATTGAGTGTTTATACCAATACTGTTTTATCTTGCTATGTTGAAAAATGTTATTGTTTGTTCACTGAACAATCATTACTACTCTTTAATCTTAATTTTTCTAAAGAAATACGAAGGTTGGGGCATAAGTATGGCAACTATTTTTTTTTTTGTATATGTGAACGGATCACAAACGTATATGTGTCGTCTGACGAGGCATAGTGTGTATTCAGAACATCAGATTGCTTTGTGATAGCTGGTAGTAGCTCAGCGAGGGCTGTGAAATCAGTCAGTTGGTGAGTGTCGTGTTAGATAGAAGTAACCCATGTTGAGCAGCGCTTACATCAAAATAGCCGTTCTCCGAGAGAGAAATGCGATGGAATGTCACGGTGAATTAGTGGAAGCCCTTGGGAATAATACCCTGCCATATCGAACAGTAGCACGGTGGATAGGAAAGTTTCAGCAAAACGTGTGTCAACCAGTGATGAGCAACGATCGGGACGACCGGTCAGTGTGCGAACCAACTTGGCACGTGCCGACATCGACCTGCTCTTTGGATTGCATTAAGGGTCTATAAGCCCAGGTTTGTCATGTCAATTTTATTTGTACTGTGTTGTCATTCTCTTTGCACCGTGAAGACCATATTGCCCTGTATACTACCGTAATAAATTAGTGTGTTACGATATTTCTGTGCTATTCATTGTCCACACATGTAGTTAACTTTGAACTTCGTCTGCATATGTCACATTTTCCAACCGAACTGGTATCTTCAAGGGAAAAAAAATAGTTGCCATGACTTTTGCCCTAACCCTCGTATTTATTATTAACCCTCTCGCTGCACATCCCGCAATTTCCACGGGCAACGTAAAAGTAGCAAAATGCAACGTAGATACATTTCGTTTATGTTTTTTTTTATGATCTAATTCTATATTTTAAAATAAAAACTATTTTACAATTTTTTTTTTTTTTTTTATATTTTAATTTTAAAATGGGATTTAATATGAAATTTAAAATACGTAATAAAATTTCTACGCAGCGAGAGGATTGAAGAAAATTTATTATTAATAATTTTTATTGTTCTAAAATTTTAGTTCATATTTCAGTAAATGTTTTCAAGCTAGTTTGTAGTTTTTACAGTTTAGAAACGGAAATTTTTTCTATTTTCCCTAAAACCCCCTAGGGAGTTTTTTCTAAAACCCCTTTTTTTAAACCCAACAAAAGCATGCTTACTAAATTCTTTTAGGTGAAAAATTTTGGTTCCTCGTGTGAGGAGCGTTTCCCCTTTTTCTCCTATTTATATACAGGGTGATTCATAAAGAAGTGTACACTTTCAATGCATTATTAAAGAAGAACAAAATAAGATATTATATATCACAAATTACAGAATTGTATGGGAAGTGTTCACGCAGATGTTTATGTGTAATCACTTAGCCCACGATACACATCGAGTCGGTAATTTATTTTCACCCAAAATTAACAAAGGGCCAGAGTCAATATGTTACAGTCATTCAAAATCCTAACGTTGTGAGGTTTTACTCGGGAGCTAGGTATGGGGCATCCACCAACGTTTTTTTATTAGGGTATCAAGTCCATCGATAAGGCTGTGAAGGGTTTTAAAGGGTTGCAGTCCGGGATCCTATTTGGTATTTTTTAGCCATTTGTACAAATTTTTAAATACCGTATTCACAAGTTTAACCCTTTATGTACCGACGGGGACCACTTTTTTACAAAAAAATAAAAATTTTTTCGAATATTCTGACGATACTTGCAGGAATATTCTTTAAATCCATTTCCAACATATATGGCAGCCGGGTTCCAGATGAGTATTTTAGCGGGGAAGGCGAATAGTTTTATAGCGAATTGCGTTTTCAGTGACGGCGTTTTCGGGATTGCGAAGATTATATTTTTTTCCCGGAAAAAAAAGTTAATGTCAAATTTAAGTGTTTGATTTTTTTTTTGTATGTTAATGAAACCTTGAAAAGATTTGACTTTTTTTTTAAGTGAAAAGTGTATATAATTAATTTTACAGTTGAATATATTTAATTAATTAATTATCAACTAATTAAATTTCCCAAAAATTGAGTATTTTGGTTTCCCCATTTTTCAATGTATTGATTCAAAAAAAAAAAAATTATTCCATGAAAAAAACTTCAGTAAATCATAATGCGGTACATAAAGGGTTAAATACCGGTTTTTCGGTATTCACTAAATTTTTTTTTTTTAAATTGTTTCCACTATATGTTCAAGGATCGCCAACATAGTAAAATAGTATATGTTTTTATGTTATAGTTTTAATTATCGACCATATTAAAATATATTATAAAAAAAATTTTTTACATCCATTTTAGAAGGTGAAGATATTAAACGTCTATATTCCGCTTATTCCGTTGTTCTTATTTTTATTTTTCCTAGCTGGTTTTACAGTTCTCAAACAACTCATTAAATTCATCATTTGATTTTCTCATTGCTTGAATTGCAGGATAAAACTACTAATCTGAACTTAAAAATATAGACATAAATTATTTCTCTGATAAATAGAACTAAATACACTACTCTTAACTAGGTTCTCGTTGAAAGAGGAATAACATCCATTATCTGCCAAGCTCATCTGCCTTCTTTCATCTAATGAGGATGAAATATTAACTCATCAAGAATTGCTTCCTATAATTAATAAATTTCGAAAACTTTTTAGATATTTAAACTTTTCCACAAAAAATCCTTATTAAAAAAAATATATACAACGAAAATAAAACGAAATATTTTAAATTTAATTCTAAAACACTTTGGGAACAGTTTACTCCTAATGATGAAACGTTTTTTTAAAACTGAAAACCCAAAAAAAAGGAAGATCGATTAAACCTGCAAATTATTTTTTCCACTTAAATTCGATTTAAATATCAGAACTGTATCACTCTACTTCCAAAAACTGGCTTTTGGGGGGGTTATGTCGGAAAACTAATTTATTAAAGCTAATGCAACAATAATTTCCTTTTAGTCAAAAAAAAGAAACAGCCACATCACTATCTGAAGAATTATATACTACATCGAAAAATCGCTCGAAGAAAGGCATACCGAAATAGGGGTGTTTAGGGGCAAATTAAAAGATTTTAAAAATGAAAATGAAAAAGAAAAAAAAGAGACTCCCAAATCAAATGTGAAAAAGTTTATAGTAAACTTTCTTAAAATTTTTACCCAAAAAACCTATCCATATTCAGAAGAATTCGGCACAGTTATCGAAGATGATGATGACACTAATATCGATAGTGAAAAGGAATTGTCCCTTGAAAGAGAAACAACTCTAAAAGGATTACATCAAATTATCAATTTTAAAATCTTTCTTGGAATAATTAGAATATATTTCTTTTATCATAAAAAAAGAGGTAATAATTCTTTAACTTCAAATATACTCCAAAAAGACTATATATATATAACGCTGTAAATAAAACAATTTATGGTAATACAAAACATTGTTTGTGTATCTATGCTCTGTTCCCTGATCAAATCAATATATACAGGAATTGCAGTCATACAAATGACTATATCAAAACTTGGCCAGACTAGTTTATTGGTTATACTAAGGAAAACATATAGATTTTATCATGTGGAGGTACATAAATCATATAAGAAACTCACATGACTCATACGTATAACAAAACAGGAAAAAGAACTATATAAAGGAATAAAATATACGTCTGCAAAAGAGTGACAAAAAATCAATTTCTTCGAATACTTTTGTCTGCTCTATTTGTTAACTCTTCTTTAGATATAGAGAGAGAAAGAGGAAGAAAGTTCTAAAACATTCTGAGTCATCACACGTGAAGTTAAAATGCAACCTTTTCTTTTCTCTTTTGATGAATGATTGATAGTATATTGGTATATACACACACAAGACCTACCATTCCAATATACTATCAATCCAATATACTATTTTTTGTATCTACATTTGTTGTGTCTGGTGAATTCCAATTTCTTCCTGCTTTAGTACTGTAGGTTTTAGTACTCTTCTTCACTTTTATATATATATATATATATATATATATATATATATATATATATATATATATATATATATATACACACACAAACAGACAATTCTTGATAATTATATGTCTATTACCGTATCCGCCAGCTACGCTGGGTATCTCGTGATGTTGTATGACTACATATTGTTTTTAAGTTATTGAGATATCTGAACCTTAGCATTAAGCTTTGGATTGTATTGAAAAACATTATTGTAGACTTCGCCTCTTGATTTAAAAAGGACAGGTCTTGGATATCAGAAACAGAAGTATATTTGTCACTTACGCCCTCATACTGCCCGTCCCTCAATGTCAATATCCATAAAAACCATTTTGAGCGGATTTCTCTCAACAAAAGAAACACGTTTGTCAAATTTCAGGTCTTTCGATCTAATAGTTCGAAAACTCATTCTTCACGAATTTGTACTAACAAAACCCCATGCTTGCCAGATTTCTAGTCCTGTAGATGTAATAGTTCAAGAACTGGAATTTTTGTCTGTAACGCCACTACAACCCTCCTTGGGAGTCGATTTCCGCAAAAACCGCTCTTAGCGGATCCTTACTCAACTAGAGAAAATGCCTGTTGTGTGTGTGTGTGTGTAGTGTCGTTGGATTTTCAACGATGAAACTCCGATGATGTTTTAGTGGTTTATTGAATCACAAGCACACAGAACTACTCACACACAAAAATTTTAATACATGTTGTACACTTTTTAGGTAAATAATAAATCTCCCGAGTTGTTGACACTTTTATAGAAAAGCAAAAAAAGAGGCCAAGATTGCATCCAACACATCTGGCTTCGGCAGATACAAAATCTTCGCACTTAGCTCGCTGGCGGAGCTCATAACCTCTCTCATGAGGTCTTGTCACTGAATCCTCTCTGGTGTGGCACTCGCACAGACGCAGTACCTCGGGTCAGACTCGTGGCCATCTAAAGGTCGTATCACACGTACATCTTCCATGCAATTTTTTCGTCCAATTTTTGGCCAATCTAAAGGGGGAAGGGTTGCCGCGAACAAAACGACATGCTCTAACATCAGCCGCGGTCTATCTCCACATTGAAAAATTACTCGTCGATTTTTCTGCTTCGGAAAACAAACATCCAAAATTATTTCTGATACTTCACTTGCGCTTTTGTTGATGGGTGTAAGCAGAAATAGAGCACTATCCTATTTCAAATATTATACGCCGTTAAAATATTATACACCATTAAAACATTATACAGCATATCTGAAGTGTTAGACGAAACCGAAGCGCCATCTTGTTTTTGACGTAGGATGCCGAAGAGCCCCATTGGCTAGAATTTCAAGCAATTTTTATTTCGAACAATTTTTTGAGCTCACTAGCAAAAAATTGTTCTAAAACGGTTGCTATGGCAACTGAGTAAAAATTGCACGAATTGGACGAAAAATTGCTTGAAAGGTGTACGTGTGATACGGTTATACTAGAGATTGTCTAGAGTTCATTACACTGCCAAATATTAAGTCTAGATCTTATAGTTCCGGATATCTTGTAAATGCGTGATTGAGTGAATGAGTCACATTTCTCCTATGTATGTGTAGATGAATGTTCAGTTTTAAAGTATCTGACTACGTTCGGAACCGTGATTTTAAAAAAGCGCATAAATGGATAATTTTCGTGATATTTAGTATCACTCAGATTAGAATACATGCATAAAATTGTTTTAAGGACATTTTGACAAAAAAAAAATTATTTAAATACAATATTTTGGCAAAAAATTAACTTAAAATAATATTTTTTCAAAATGTTCTCCTTTTGTCAAAAATGCTTCTATTATAATAATATTTTGCCTGCATATAACTCAGACCTATCTACAAGAAGCTCAACTAGAATTTTTGAAAAAATACACATTATTTTCAGAGTTACCACCCATTGAAATAATTATTGGCGTTTTTTTTCTTAAAATTGCTCCTATCTGTTGTCGTAAAATATGGATAAACCTCTTCTAAGTTATATATTTCAAAAATTTTAGTTGAGCCTCTGTAGAGAGGTCTGAGCTACATACAGGGAAAATATTATTATAATAAAAGCTTTTTGACAAAAGGAGAACATTTTGAAAAAAGATTATTCTAAGTTGGTCCAAAATGTTGTATTTAAATATTTTTTTTTGGTTAAAATGTCCTTAAAATAATTTTATACATGTATTCTAATTCTTGAGGTGCGGCTGGCCCCTCAAACTGACGAGCGAAGTAATTCCATAAATTGAAGGAGATCGAGAGCCTCGTCAACTTGCGAGCCGACCCTCTGAACTCTTTAGGCGTATCATTTTCACGCCACCAATTACCTCTGATTGGCGAACGTAACAGATCTGCACACGGCTCTCCTCACTTTAGTCCCTCTCCATTGGTGCTTCGAGACATTAGGCCAGCACGTCTGATCCCAACTCCGACACAGTATCTTGTCACCATCTGGAGGGCTATAAATCACCCTGTCATATTGACACTGAGGGTGTGTCACGACAGGCCGCCATTCCTGTTCATTCAAGTTGTTTGCGGCCCACATGTGTGAGGGAAACCCAACACAATGGATGCTGTTAACCGGAGCTTCCTCCATATAGAACGTTGAGACTAAAGTTCGTTTGGACGCCAGAAAAAGAAAAGGTGTGGCAACGTCAAAGCCGTTTTCCGAATCTACTCACCCGTGTTATCCTCTAGGCATGAAAGTAGAATAATCGGTCTTTTTTTTTCGGATGGGGGGAGATACAATGTCCCATCTGGACAGCTTGGTCACCCCGTACGTCAATTTTGGCAAGTATTATCCGGGAGTGTTCTACTAATGGCCCGACGTTAGAGTAGTGTTTAAAATTTTAAATGCTGTTATCTTAAAATATATTTTTAAGTAAAATTTTCGAACAGGAAATATGTAGACATAAAGCTATCATCACTTTGAAACTTTGAGTACTTATTTTTACATTATTTAAACTTAAGTGAATTTTAGAACTCTTAAAAAAATTATCATTGTGCTGTTATTTTCTAATTTATGATCTAAATGTTTTTAAAGCAATGTTGCCAAAATATTTTTCGAAATAATTTTAGTCTACGAATTCATGTAAAATTTTGATATTGGTTATTATATAATTTTAGAGATAAATATCCAGAGTTGTATTTATTTAATTAGTTTTTGAAATTTAACAATGTTCTAGAAGATTGTTTTAATTTTGATATTAATTAAATTAAATATTAAACTTTAAGCCCCCCCCCACACAATATTTCTTAAAAATATCATTAAAACTGAATTTTAAATTACCGTTTTTGGAGGACAAAAACGTTCCACCGGTTTCGGTATTTTGAAAACTAAATAATTCTGTGTAATTTGCAATATTTTAAAATTATATTTAAGAGAATTTTTTGTAATAAATGACTGACTACTCTCGACTATTAGTTATTATTTTGTTTGTATCTACGATCGATTCTTTTGAGTTAATATTTCGATGCTTAAGTTTGATTTACAGTCTTCATTATCAGAGGGCAGCTTGCACATTATTTTTCACTGCATTGACTTCCACTGTTCATCTTTATTACGTCTGAAGTTTATTTGGATATATGAGAGTTTCTTAGTTAACTTTATTTGTATCCGAAATGAATTTTTCACAGTAGTTTATTATTTCAGATAAATCTTGGGCAAACGCGTAATAGTTTTTTTTTTTCTTTCGAAATTTGTTTTCTGTGTTAGCTAGTTCTTGTAGTACCCTGTTTAATTTGGTGAACTTAGTGACTGTTATTTGTTAGGTGTTGTAATTTGTTTTCTGTGCTAGCTAGTTCTTGTAGTACCATGTTTAATTTGGTGAACTTAGTGACTGTTATTTGTTAGGTTACTCTGAGCTTTAAAGTCTTTATATATTTTATCGTTAAAGTTAAGTGAGTTATGTACTCCTTTTTTGACCCTCTCTTGTGAACAACTATATGGATCCACAAAGGTGGAGGGTTACTTTTTCGAATTCCTACTATTAACTCACACTCTCTATATATTTATTTATTTGTTTGTTTATTTATTTATTTATCTTGGTGGAACTTCCAGTCGTTAATAAAATACATTTTAAAGCGCTCAATTTTGAGCTGAAATTTTATATACATGATTATTTTGGATGACAATACAATAATGTAATTAAAATTAATAAAAATTAATTGCTTAAAACTAATTATTTAAAGAATTACAAGTACACACAGCCACGCGCGTTGTTGACTTAGCAACCCTTTTGGCGACTTGTGTCAAAACTTGAAAAAAAATTTTCTCACGTTTTAAAGCATTCAGTTGAACTGAAATTTTATATACACGATTGTTTTGGATGACATTATGATACTTAATTAATAAAAGTTAATTACCACTTAATGTTGTGTGTGATTCTGTCATATGTATATACATATTTATATCAATTGTAACTATTAATAAAAAGAAGCTAAAGTAAAATTTTCTTTGTTGATCTAAGTAGGAATTAGCTTAAAAATTTTTTTTATATATATATTACTTGCTTTTTACTCAATTTCGTATGTATTATATTATTTGGTTTATGTTCAGGTAGTGTATATATATCTTGACGAGGTTTGCAAGTATAATTTTTTTTAAGTATTTTTAGCTTATACCTTTCAAGTACCAAAAAGTTCGCATATTTATTTTAATAAAAACATTTAAAAATGTATCCAGGAAATTATGAGTAGATTTTTGAGTGTTTTTCTCCTTGCTTTATCAGAATTAATTAACTGCAGAAATTTTTTTAATTATGTTAGGTAATCGTAACTTACGTATTATACCGTCGACCAATTTTGTCAAATCAAAAGACCTCGCCAGATGTCGCGATATATAGCCACAATAATGGAAAACTGTTTCTGCATATGTTCAGATAGAATAATTATGGTAATAATACGTTGTCTGCATTTGACGATGTCTTTATAATTAGTGAAATGTGTGGCGGCAGTATAATGCGCTAGTACCGATAGTCTAATTATGCGTTTTTGTATAGTATTGTTTTTTTTAAATTGAAATCTTAAGATCTTATTGTAATCGAATCTTTTCTTTTTCAGTATCACCTGTTGCGCAGAAAGTTAAAAGCTTACGGTTAACAAAAGATGATTTCGAAGTTTTAAAAGTCATCGGACGAGGAGCTTTCGGTGAAGTAAGTATACAATTATTTTATCACTTAGAGGTATATACAGATTGTTAAATATTTTCTAATTGTAAATAATGTGTTTCTGTAATATTGAATTTTTTATATTTCTTCCGAATACTATCGTGGGAAATTACTCAAAAATAATCATCACAAAAATAATTTTCATTCCGTATGATGAACACCGAGAAATTAAAAAACAAAAAATTTTCAAAATAATTTTTTATAAATTTTATGCAGATTAAAATGTTATAGTTTCTTCTATACGTATTCATATTTTTTAAATATATATATATATATATAAAAAATTTATATATATATATATATATATATATATATATAAAATATATATATATATATATATATATATATATATATATAATTATATATTTTTATACCCTTCTTTTTAAAAAGTTTGGGGTTCTATATTCAATAAGAAGACCGGTTTCTAACATTTAAAAGACCAAAGAGGAAAGTGGAAAAATAACGCTTGATAAGAATTGACCTTTCTACCAATTCAGGATTAAACCGGTCAAGAAGACTGGTTTCGACCAGGTATCTAAAATTTTGAGAGGAAATGATGCGTACTATATAGTGACCCTTCCATCTATTCCCGTAGGCGTGGTGCGGTAGTTTACAGACGGGATGCCAGCTTAGGTTTCGTTCTCATCACTTCACCGTGGTTCAAAATTAAGAGGTCCATCGACAATAGCCTGTGGAATTTTTTATGTTTGTGTGTTTTTTTTTTTACTATTTTAGACTCATTATTCACTTTTGGTTAAAAATAAAATTGACATCTTTGTGAGAGACTCGAACCTCTATCGGGCACCTAGATGTGTGGGAGGTAGGGAAGAAACACTCGACAGGATCCAATTAATCTATGTATTTGCCACACAAAGAACAGACACAATTTCAACTAATAATAGAAAAAAAAATGCCTCAATGTTAAACGAAAGGGGAGCAACCGAAAAAACGCGAATGATTGGGAGACTATCAAACGATCTTCCTTTTAAAAAAGGATCAACCTATCACCCGATTTAATCTGTATAAATTCAATCTTTGGAACAACGTCACTTTAAAGTTTCCTCTTTTATAAGTCTGAAACCCAAAATTTAATATTATATCTTCAGTAGCAATCTTACCTGACTCAGTACATATTCACCCTACTCCCCCAAGCTAGAAAACCTCAACTATATTTAGTAAGTTAATTTAAATATCGCGTTTCTCTTCTTCCAAAGGTTTGGTTGTGAATTACGCTAATTGATAGCCCAAAGATTTCCCAAGAGGATTAATTGAAGAAACGTTTATAGATCCGTCACATCTTTCATTGATATTTTTGTAATTTTAAAGTTGGTAGGAATATATTTTAAGCTCAGTGGCTGAGTGGTAGCGTATCGGGCTTCCACGTCACAGGTCCTGAGTTCAAATCCCAGGGCTAGGTAAGGTCGACTCAGCCTTTCATCCCTTTCAGTGGATCGATAAATGAGTCCTGAGTTTGCTTTGGAACTAAAGACTGGGGAGTTTCGTGTCAGACTGATCACCTGGCCGGAATATCTGCTCATGCACCTCAGCGCCCAAGATCAGGAAAACTGAGATTCACATAGGTCTTGGCCCTCATTGGCTGTTACGCCACGTGTAGTTTTTAGTTTAGTTTTTAGGAGTATATATTTTGGATCACAATTATAAACTTTCAGAAAAAAATTTTTTTTTTTAAATTTCTAAATTATTGCTAAAATCCCCCCCCCCCGTAATATTTAAATTAAATAAAAGGGAAAAAAAAATTTTTTCAAATGAGGAAAAAATGGTCTCCTTCCCCAACTAAAATTTTCTGAAGAGACGTAAGTTAATGGAATTTTTGATATTTATTGCAAATTTTTCCAGCTTTATGTATCGAAGATAAAAAAATTAAAAAGTGAAATTCGTTATTAAATGTTTTACAGTGCTATGCTGTTTTCAAATTGTCTCTTTAAGACGAGTAAGAAAACTCTGTACCGACAATGTTAAATTGGCTGTTTTCGATGTACCTTTTCTTAAAATCTGTTATATGTACATGTTTGAAGTTTTTCGTACAATTAAAGTACACCTTTCTCATTATAGTGAAATGAGCTTTTAGCTAATTTTGAATTTTTTCATAATTTGTAAAACATTTTATCAAACATGGGGAAATTTAACCCATTTTTCACATAAACAACTTTGTAAAAAATTACAAAGCTCATTTCAGTATATATTAGACATCATTATAAATATATCATAAAAAATTTACATACCTGTGAACAGTAGTTTCTCAGAAAAGGTACATCGAACATCAAAATTAACATTTTGAGATAAACTGATTTTAATGTATACCGTGAGACTTCTAATCGGCTAGGAAATAACAAAATAAAAGGCTAAATTAAAAATAAAAGATACATGTCTTGGTTTATATCAGACATTAACATTGACAAATAGATGTATTCAGTGAGCCATAAGAATAAATAGCCCATGACATTCTTCGCGTCTAGTATGAAATAAAGTGGAGTAATTGTGCCCCGTGTTTAGTGAGGACATTTGGTGCGATTATTTTTCGAAGATTGTCATTTTGGCTATTAAAGCGAGTGTGTAAGTGAGTTAATAATAGTCGTCAACCTGAGTGATAGCTCTATACGACAAAGTTTATGAGGAACTTTAAAGAAATTTTATGTTTTCACACTTTTTTTTTTAGCTTGCCGTTACCCACCCGCTTGTTTGGGCATTTCATGACATTCTACACTGTATATTCTTTTTAGGTCATTGTTATCAGAATCTAGCATTAAACTTTCGATTGTGTTGAAAAATATTCTTAGAACCTCACATCTTGATTTAAAAAAAAAAGTTCTAAATTAGAAGTGTATTTATCATTCATGTGCCCCTGTAGCTCCTCCCCTACCTTCAGAGTTAATTTCCTCAAACCCCATTTTTAGCCATTCTTCCACTAAAAACAAGTAATATAAAAAGAATTTTTTAAGTCAATTCCTACTTAGATCAACAAAGAAAAATTTTATTTTTGCTTTTTATTAAATAGTTACAATTAATATAAATATGTATATACATAGGACAGAATCACAACATTAAGTGATAATTAATTTATTAATTATCATTAAAATATCGTATTGTCATCCAAAACAATCGTGTATATAAAATTTCAGCTCAACTGAATGCTATAAAACGTGAAAACGAAAAATCTTTTAAAGTTTTGACCTAAGTCACTAAAAATGAAACCAACGTGACTGTATCTGTAATTCCTTAAATAATTAGTTTCAGTTAATTAATTTTAATTAATTATAATTAAATCATCGTATTTTTACCCAAAACCATAGTGTATCGAAAATTGCAGCTCAAATGTGAGAAAAATGTGAGAAAAAAACCTTTTCAAGTTTTGACACAAGTCGCCAAAAGGGTCGCTCTAAGTCGCCAAAAATGATGCCAACGTGGCTGTATTTGTAATTCTTGGAATAATTAGTTTTACTCAATTAATTTTTATTAATTATAATTAAATTATTGTGTTGTCATCCAAAATAATCATGTATATAAAATTTCAGCGCAATTGATCCCTTTACAATGTATTTTATTAACGATTGAAAATTCTACCTAGATAAATAAATAAATATATATAGAGAGAGTGAGCTAATACTAGGAATTGAAAAATAGCATGCTTGCAAAACTCCAAATCTGTAGGTCTAATTGTTCTAAAGCGGGAATTTTTATTGCTTTTTATCTATAATACCCCTCTTGGGAGTCGATTTTCGCAAAACCTGTTATCAGCGGACAGAGACGTCTTAAGATTTCTTGAGACCCTGGCTCCGTACTCAAAAGTAGGCCCTGTGCCCCTACACAAATGTAGGCTCCACCTATGACACTTAAAAGTAGACAGTATCTAGCATACGTTGTCAAATACTCGTACAAACAATAACCCAAAACAAAGAAATGTGCATGATTTACAATCGTAAAAAGGCCGGCTCGACCGACTGCCGCCTTTTGACTGAATGAATAATCAGGGGGTATGGAGGTAGGATTAGACCTGTATGTGGACGACGGTCATCACATTGTGATCCCCCGGGGAATACTATCTCTTGATCTACGTGACCTAGATTTGAGGGAGGAAATGATTGTGTGATCACCCAAGTTAGCCATAATAAATCAAATTTATTATTATTCCAATATATTGCTCAAAACAAGTCTTATTATTGGGAGGCAATCAGGAGTGATATAACATATCCTTAAATTCTATGTAAATAGGCGCCTGGAATCCTAACCACTTATCTTTAAGCAAAGTTATCCTATGAAACTTTATCTTCCTTAATTTCGCTAACTCGCTAAAGCCCTCTAATTACGCTTTTAGGTTTAATGTAAGACATTAATCAGCTCACGGCGTTCATCATCTCAGCTTCCTTTCTCCTTCTTCCTCTACCCACGCGATTGCAAAACCTTCACTATATATCTACTAACTAATCTGAAAATCACTGTTTCTTCTTCAGAGGATTGGCTGTGAAATAACTCAATTCTGGCCCCAAAGATTTCCCAAGAGGATTAGTATGAAAACCCAATAAAGCCCCGTCACAATATGTAACCAATTGACATATCTTCCGAAATTCCTAGTTTTTCTGAGAATACAACCAGAAATAACTTTTGACCTTTGAAATTATTCGAATTATGATCTTATTAAGGCCGAGTTGTGAACGAGATGAGACCCTGTACCCGGGCCCAGTTGGCCCCTGCCATAAGACGCCTCTGTCAGCGGATTTTACTCAACAAAAGAAATAAGTTTGAAAATTTTAAATCTGTATAAATCTAATCGTCCAAAAATGGAAATTCCGTCTATTACATCCCCTGTCCCCCTTGAGATGAATTAAAAAACCCCGTTCATAGCAGATCTTTATTCAATAAAGGTAACATGTCTACCAAATTTCAAGTCTGTAGGTGTTATAGTTTCAGAGATCTTGTGGTGCGTGCGGGAATGAGCGGGTGAGAGGAAGTCGCTTTTCTCATATATAATATAGATTTAATATGATAATCACATTTTCTTCAGCGTCATGACGAAGCATATTCTCAAGATTTAATGCGGTTAAAATTTCCAAAAATCAATTTTCATTTAACATCAGTTTCTAATTCGCCACTAAGTTTAAAAGGATTTCCATTGGCAGAAGGGGACATGATGAATGAATGAGAAAAAAGATATTAGGCAAAACAATAGGATACAAGGTATTGTTTTAGAAGTATAATCAAAAAATTTTTCCAAAACATTTTAATGTTAGATACACTTAATTTTAACTAAAAAGCATGAACTATGAAAGGATATATCAATTTATTTTCTAAAGAAATACGTAGGTATGTAAGAATCAGAAAGATTGATAGTTGGATACCTGATGATTTTGATATTTGTGATTCAAAAAAAGTAATATTTTTAAAAAAATTTCAGAAATTGTGCTTTACCTAAAATATTCTTAAAAATTCTTGAGGTATAAAACTCTAAAAAAAAAAAAAAAGAAAAAAAGGGAATACGACAGAAATGACCAATGTAAATACATATTTTTTAAACTTATGAATTATGATAGGAATTTGCAAGTGAAGAAACGTTTGATGGGAACCTATTTTAGTCCCCTGATTTAGCGACACATATGGCGTCAAATAAATATGAAATTTTGTCGCCAACTCTGCCAATCGTAGGAAATAACCCTATCGGGACTGGCTATTTCTGTCGTTTTTCGGACAGCGGTCAGTTTTAGCCCAACGGTCGACTTAGAACGGTAATTCCCAAAGTGGTCTATATCGATCCCCAGGGGTCTATAAAGATCAGCAAATGGTCCACGTCAACGAAAAAATAAGTTGGGGGTCTATGAGGTGTAATGGAGTCTACGATAGTGGCACTCATTAAACGAGATCGTGACTAATTTTAAAAGAAAATTTAATAAAGTAGAAACTAGATTTACCTATTTAACTGATTGATTTACTAAATTTAATGAGGTTGATTATCAACAAGGCATACGTTTGATTAAAACAAGGACTATCATTTCAGCGTTTCTTGCCAGTTAAGCTATTGGAATATAATATGGAATGTTGCGAATTTTCCCAGTTTTTCAATTTGTCACAGATAATCTGCCAGGAAAATGACGCGTTTTAACCTACCTTCAACATTTAATGTTGTTTATTCAGATATTTTGAAACCAGGTTTGAGAATGTTTTGTCTATGGTAATTACCACAGAGGCAATGAATTCATATGGTCACATTGAAAAAAATGTCATATTACAAGAATAACTGATCGGAATAGTTACTGACGAAGATCTTTAAGTGAAGTTTAGAAATGGATGTCAACAATTTTGGCTTTTTAAAAAGATGTACCTGTTGTTTATCCCGAATAATGGAATATCTTGAGAAAGTTTTTAATTGCTTTTTCCTATTGAAAAAGAGTTTCATCGTGGTAGCCAATCTCCAAAACAATAAAAGAGAAGGAAGAAAAAAAAAATGGACCCTACTGACAGAGGACATTTTAGGTGAAACCTTACAAGATGGATGCCAAATGTTAAAAATTTGTTATTGAAGAGCCCCAGATTCATCCCTCTCACTCAAAGCATTTGCTTGTTGCTCAGTTATTTTACGTAACAGTTACGAATTTTATGTAGTAATCAACTTTTGATTTAATTAATTAACTGTTTCTTAAGTTTTAAACGCTATACTTCACTACCGCTAGAAATTTAAATCTTTTAAGGGATCTCAGGGGTGTTAAATTTTTCTAGAGGTCTGAAAATATAAACAATTTTCAAACAGGTATAATTCATTTCAAATTAAATTTAATGATTCGAATCTTTTACACATTATTTATAAAAAAATGGGGCTTCAGAAAAGTATAAAATGTTTAAAATATATAATCATAATTTTAAAAATCATAAGCATATGAAAATTCTATGATAAATATTAAGTATTTTTTGTGTTGCGCACGCTATTTTCTAAAATAGTAGCATCTGATGTATAAAAATTTATAAAATTATAGAATGCATCATACTTTTTAATCCGTACCTAGTTTTAGTATTATATGTCTTTAGTATTTCAAAATATTTGTAAAACATTGCAATTTTTTAAATATTTTTAAAAAATGTATTTTTTTTATTTATTAAAATATGTAAGTTATTATTCTTATTTATATAAAAATAGCTACAGTGTAATGAGAATACATTTAACTTTATTATTCAACTTATAGCTAGTAATTAAAGCTACTATTTTAGAAAATAGCGTGTGCAACGCAAAAAATACTTAATATTTATCATAGAGTTTTCATATGCTTATGAATTTTAAAATTATGATTATATTTTAAACATTTTATACTTTTCTGAAGCCCCATTCTTTTATAAATAATGTGTAAAAGATTCGAATCATTTAATTGAAATTTAAAAGAATTATACCTGTTTGAAAATTGTTTATATTTTCAGACCTCTAGAAAAATGTGTAACACTCCTGAGACCCCTTAAAGTAAATAGCTTTGTACCAGTTGTCAAAAAAACAACATTTAAGTTGATAAATTTGCAAAAACTCAATATTAAGTATAGGTGGTGTTCTACACCTAACCGAAAAATATGGTAATGGGTTTATGAGACCAAAAGTTTGGGTACCTCTGACTTATTAGGGTTTTTTTTATATATAGATTTTTCTGGAATGCTAAGAAAAAAAATTACTGTAGCGACCAATGGAATTTTTCTACATTTGAATGAAAGGGGCAACAAAGAAATGATTGATTGCTGTATGAATGCATGATGGATAACTTTACGGTATGAATGTCGGAAATGTGGACAGAATATGCATTTGATTGAGAGAAAGTGAGATAAGTTGCTTAAATCAATCTAAAGCATGCATTTCCGATGTTTTTCCCGCTATTGCAATTTAGAAGCGACGAATTTTTTCTCCACTCCCCCCCTATGTTTTTTTCTTCTTTTTTTTCCCTAGAAACGATTTTGGAAATCACCTTTTTCTTTTCAGAAGCAAAAACGAGTGGACTTTTTCTACTTTTGTATGAGAGAGGTAAAAAGAAATGATTGATTAGAGTATGAATGAGATTGATAGTATTTCTGTTTGAATGTTCAAAATTCGGAAAGAATATGCATGTGTTAAAGAGAAAGAGTGATCGCGTTACTTGATCAATCTAAAGTACGCATATCCTATGTTTTTCCGCTGTTACATTTTAGAAACGACGTTTTTTCGGTGTTTTACTTCCAGTAGCCAGTTTGAACAACGTAATATTTACTTTTGTGTCAAAAACTCGGGAAGAGTAAGGTGTAAGGACAAGCTAAGATTTAACTAAATGTTTTGCCGCACCATTTAAGAGACATGATGTCTTCAAAATTGGAATTCTTCTAATAACAAATTATCGCAACAATATGCTACTCTTCCAGAAGATATCTCCTCACACATTTAAAAATGGCTTTGCAAAAGGTTAGAGCATGATAAAATCCAGAAAACTTTGCTTCAAAGATGCCCTGACATTATTATCAGTTCCTGTTATATTATGATTAAAACTTAGATATGTTCCATAGATTCTGTATTTTTCTCTTCTATGTGTAAAAAATAATAAATGATTCAGTATTGCGATTGTTATATGTAGTATTATGATTACAATTATGTGTCTTATTCAACAAATTCTCTCCAGTATTCACATATTATACCGCCCACCAGTTTCGCTAAACCAAAAGACATCGCCAAATCATAAAAGTATCGCCAATGCTGTCTTCATTTCCACATGTGCGGATTTGACAAATTCTCTTCTACTCTTATTTCATATTAGTTCGTCGACAAATAAATTGGCGAAATTTTAGAATAATTAAGTACTGTATTTAACAAAAATACGTACACTTGAAATAAGTAAAAGCTCTAATAATAAATATAACTTAACTCAGTGGCACAACAGCCCATGAGGGCCAAGGCCTACTGTGCCCAACTCAGTATACGCGACCTTGGTCCCGGAGGTTGCGACATAGCCATCGTTCGATAGCCATGTCGTGGGGTGTCAGCGTAAGCTAGAGGTGTGGGATTCTCGGAATGATGAAACATTTTAGAATTCTTAATATGACTTTTATTAAGAATTTAACTTAGATTACTTAGATATCGAACAAACTTATATTAAGTGAGAATAAACCAAAATACACAGTCTTAACTAACTCAGATCGCGCAATTAGATCACTTATCAATATAAATATATTATATCCGCCTAATTTCAATCTCAATAATATACTAGCGTTCAGAATATAATCTTCCTACCTTGGTTGAATACTCAGCGTCCAAGCTATTTTAAATCTTTCTCCAAAGATTGTACAATGGTAAGTACCTTGTTATAGTTGGCGGGGTGGCGTCTTGATTCTAAGTAAGCCGTCGATCAACACTTCTATCTTCGCTACACTGAACTTTCTCTAAATTGCCATCTTTCTCACTAAAATTCCTATCCTTTTAAAGGTTATCTTATTTGCATCTATGCTTCGTTTCACTTCTTGGATTTGGGTTGGAAAAGTTTTGCCATTAATCGTGGCCGTCAAAGAACATAGAGGTTATGTTAGAGGAAGAACGCGAGAGATGTCACAAGGTGCATGAGAAGATGTTCCGATCAGGTGGTCAGTCTCACGTGAAACCTCCAGTGTTAAGTTCCCAAACAAGCTTGGTACTCATTTATTGACCCACTGAAGAGATGAAAGGCTGTATCAACCTTGCCCAGCCCCGGGTTTGAACCTCGGACCTGTGGTGTGGAAGCGCGATGCACTAATCACTCAACCACTGGGCTTATAATAAATATAAGAGTACCCCAAATGAAATGGACAAGTTCAATAAAAAGTATGATTTTATTATAAATCAAAAGAAATTACTCTGAGGGTTGTAACCCAGGTCCCATCTTTTCGGGGTAGCAGGTATATGTCTTCTCTCTAGAAAGAACGTGGTTGCTTCTTGAGGAAGACCTGCTCAGCTCATTTACTTCATCGTCCAAATAGAAACGTTATACTGTCCTAAGTAGCCTAAAGGCCTAGAATTCAGAGGGTGACCAATCCAGACTCTACGGTGGGTATTCTAACATTGCCCAACGGAATTTTTTATAGTTGCTTTGGTTTCACGGGATATGTATGGATGGACATTTTCATGGAGTTCCGATATCGTTTGCTGCCCTTCTTGAAAACTTTTGCACCAACTGCCCTAAAAGGTTCGACGTAAACAGCAATAGACTGCCACTATTCATCGATAGATGTCTGCATTAAACTCACCTCCTGCAATCAGAAACCCTATTACCACTCTTTGTTCCGATCTGGATGCATCCGTATATGACACGGCTTTACTTTCGATTTATTTCCTCTATCATTAACAGGTTTCTCAGTTAAACATTGTATGCGGTGTACACTTCCTACCGTCCTTCGTGTCCCTGTTTGGTAGCTCTGCTATAGCTGCACTCATTCTGACGCAATCGCTTATGTCCACTTTTCATTTGGGGGTAACCGTTATACAATATTTAGATGGCCCAAACGCAATACTTGCATTCAAAACCATGACAAATGAGTCTTCTTTGTTTTACGACACTACATAAATTCGCATTAGTATGAATCTAAATGCAGTCGTGCATTCCGCTATATTTCTCATTTTGCCGTTTTGTTTTGCCTCGTCCCCATAGTCTTTCGGGTACTACGTATGAGACCATATGTTTGGAAATACTCCACTGCGTCTCTTCCGTAGAAAAAATCCTAAATTTAAATCATCTTTCACATCAGAGTAAGAGAAGTGCATAATTGTAAATTATAAATGCTATTACTTTCGGGCATGCTCTTACAGAATTATTGTGTTTGAACCCGTGTGAGAACAGTTATCCACTATTGGCTCATCTCAAACGCGGCATTTGATAGCGTTTTTCTATTTCACAAAATTGGTCGATGGTGTAATACGTGAGTACCTCTAAATTCCCTACTCTTCAACTGTAAATCTTGTCCACGTAGTAGGATTCAAAAGTTCCCGAACTGAGTCTATGACTTAAAAATATTACCAATTAAACTGCTGAAACACATCCTACCTCGAAATAAGACCCTTGAGTAACAACACACTTTTGCTATGACTAGTAAGGGTAATCGAAACGTTTCTGGAATCAATTTTTTATTCAACCTGCGATGTACTTTTAACTTTATCTGCGTATTGGTCTTCGTTTAACATGCGGGGAACGATTTGTTGACACACCCTGTGTTAAAATCCTTTGTCAGTATCCATTGGCATGTGGCTGAGGATATACCAACTGATTCTACTATTGTTTGAAGCCTGTTCTTACGACCACCGCAGAAACCTTTTAGATGTTTTCAGCGGTGAGGGAAGTCTGCGGACGTCCAGAGCGTTTGCCATCTTCGACACTTTCCCTGCCTTCTCTGAAACGTCGATGCCACTCAAAAGCTTCCGTTCGCGATAATGTATCAAAGCCTTACACCTGCTTCAAAATTTCGCAAGTCTCCGTAGCACTTTTTCCCAAACGAACGCAAAATTTATATCCATTATTCGCTCAACAAACGCAATTTTTTTCAATCGCCGATGACTCAATACAGCCGCCTACAAAATACAACACCATGGCGACCCACCGACCACGTGATTTGGAACAAAAATTTCTTATGAAAAAAGGGGAAAAATGCAATAACATAGAAATATTATTGTATTTTTTCATTTACTTGCAGTTTGTCGATATTATCAGCATTATTTTTTATAGTGTTATTCTATTATTTATACAAATTCTCCATCTTTTTCCTTTAAATAAAACTTGATTGTTTTTCTTCACTGAAAGAACTTATATAGAATTCATTATGATATAAGAAAAAGATAACACATATTATTAAAATATATTGTTTTGTATCAAATAAACATAACGAAGGCCTCTTTAATTTGTTTTGGCTATTATTTATTTATTGAACATATTTGTATTTCTGACACTTCTGGATGTAATAACAGGTACACATCCTTCCATCTTTCTCTGTCAAAATCTCTTCTCGCGTATTGATTCTGCACCTCCGAAATGTAATAACTGTTCTGCCAATATGTTCAAACGACTGGCACCTACAAGTTATTATTATTATTATGACCTGTCAGACTATGCTTAATGTTTATCTACTACAAAGAGAAAGTCAGTTTCTTCTCCACATTTTAATGGAAATAAATAATTTGTGAAGTTTACTCATCTGTGTTTTCAAAGATAAGTGTTATCTTCTTTGAGAGGAAGTTTTATTTGCTGAATTCTGAGCTTTCGGTCGTTTCATAGTTTGGGATAAATTTTGAATGTTAAAATGGAAAGTTGAACGCTAAAACCGAAGTCACAGAGGATGGGAGAGGAGGGAAAAAAATTAATTTCGTGATAAAAATTCTGTTATTTAAAATTGTGTTCTTAGAAACGCGAATTTTATAAGTTTATTATCGTCTGTATGTTGCAAAGCGTATGTAGATATTGTGTGTCGGGCGCAGGGTTTTTGAAAGAAGACTTAATTTTTAGTTTTAAGAAAGAAGTAACACAATTTAAAGGGACGTTCCTAAAACCTTTTAATAATGGATTCTCGAAAAGATTTTTATAAAACACTACACAACTTTGGAAAAAAATTGCGTTGAAAAATTTTAACGCATATCTAGGTGTATGCAGAATAAATGCAGTAAAGCTTTCAGCAAAATCTTTTTCATATTTTTTTTTATATTTAAAAATGTAAGGTTTATTAACTTTACTAAAAGTTTAATTTTTATTAGAAACTGCATTTGCCCCCATTGTAAAGGAAAAAGACTAGTTTTACATGGAGAACATCTCACTTAAAATACAGGATGGTTCATGAAGAAGTATAAACTTTCTAGATGAAGTAAAACAGTAACAATCAATCACCACACCTCAGCGAACCTGTAAAGTACTCGTAGAAGTACTCTTAAAGTTTATGCGTTTCGCCCCTGACAGAAGTGGCGTAGGCAATAACATGTGTGTCGTGTGACTAGTCGGTCAAAATGGCTGCGTTTGCAGAGGAAAAGGCTTTTTGTGTCCTTAAATTTAGAAAAATGTCACGAGAGCCACTTTTTTGGACAAGTTAACTTTCTTTGGAAGAGGCTACAGTTGTAAGACGACATTGACAACTTCATTCTCCAATTAGATGGTACACCGTCACACTGGTCGGCCAACGTGCGAGATTACCTGGATGAACATCTTCCCTCACCGATGGATTCGACGAGTCACTGACTATAACGTGCGACTTACCCTGGAGTCCTGACTTAACATTTTATGATTTCTGCCTTTGGCTGTATGTAAAGAACAAGGTATTCGTCCCTAACCTTCCTGCTGATCTAGCTGACCTGAAAGAGCGTATCACTACCGTTATCGATGGACTTGATTCAGATATCTTAACACGTGTTTCGGTGGAAGTGGATAACCGACTCAATGTGTGTCGTGTGATTAAGGGTTCTCTCGTAGATCATCTTTGACTGTCTCTAACAAAACTTTAAATAATCCCATGTGATTCTCTGTTACAAGTAACATATAACATCTTAAATTGTTTTTTAATTTTATACTTCTTTGTTAATCACCCTATATAGTTGATTGATTGATTATTGACTAACGTCACGCCTTGAAGAACGCGAGAGGTCCGTCGCCAATAGCCCTCGTGTTGCTTTATAGTGCGACGTACTCTCTTATTCTCCTAAGAACGCAAAGGCT
>BMAV01026836.1:386271-402516 GCA_019973955.1 Trichonephila inaurata madagascariensis
GTCTTAATAATAATAAAAAAAAAACAACAAACTGATATAATGTGATCTGCCAGATCGGCTGTTATTTCCCGTTTTCCGAACATAATGAAATACGAGAGCCCCCAAGCTACAGTCCTAAGTTACACAAAATGTGTAACATTTTTAAATAAGTATCTTATTTCTTTTTTAAAAAAAAGCCCCACATAGGAATTTTGATACAGGGCCCAATGAGGACTAGCTACACCTGTTTTCTACCTTAATTCTCTTTTCTGAATTGAGATCTAATTTTAAACATTTATGAATATTTAAAGTGAATTTGTATTTTGAATATAGAATTCTCCAGGATGCTTTTGTTATTGCAATAAAAAAAATTTTAAAAAATCATTTTTTTTCAGGTACAATCCAATGTTGCCGTTGGAACACCAGATTATATATCACCTGAAATTCTGAGAGTGAGTTTTAAACATTTGTAACTGACCTTCCATCTAAAATATCCTTCTATCTTTCCTAATGTTGCTTTTCATATCCTGGAGACCTTTCTCTAATCTTATGCGTACATTCACATTGCATGCTCTCTCTTTTATGCTTCTTCTATTGTTGGAACCTATTTTAATGGGCTACTTCTTCAGACTTTGTAAAATATCTGTCCAATTTCACTGCATGAAAGTATTATTTATTGGGGTTATTTGGTGTGTTTTTTTCATTTATTGTTATCATTACTTCCTATTCCCAACAATGTATACTAATTCCTCCTATGGCCTGCCTTATGCCGACAAATACCATGTTCATGATGAACATCCTTAAATGTTGTGATTTTTGTAAATAGTTAAGCATGAAAGCATGATGGACAAGTATGCTTAATATATTTAAAATAATTAAAAGTACTTATCTAAATATATTAAGCATGGAAAACAGCTGCCTTTACAATGTAAAGCATAAATGCTGGTGCAAAATATAAGTGCTTGATAATTGATTCCAAAATTATTAAAAAAAATTTATATATATTATTATATTTTATAATGTTCTTTTTTTATCTTGCATAATTTTGATCAATATATTGTATCTAAAAATTCTTTAACTACAAATTTTATATTACTTTATACATCAACGATTTTTCAATAGGCTTCATTGGCTATTTTAATAGAAAATTTGAATAATTTATAAATGCATTTTTTTATACATAATTACTATATATCATTATTAAAATCGTTTGGCGTATCTGCTGATTTCAAAATATCTAATTAAAACATATCCACCCATGTAACTGAAAATAACCAAATCTATTTTAAATATACTCTAAGATATTAACAAATAAATCTAATGATCAATGTCTGATATATTTCTGTAATATTAAACTGATTTCTTTTTATTCTTTTTCATAAAGGTTCAAAAATATAATTCTATTCTTTAAAGTATGAAACAATAAACCTCAAATTTCTGTCACTTTGTGTTCTGTTCTACCATATAACTGTGACAGCTATGAATGTGAGCTATGGAATTCCTTTGCGTTGTCAACACACACATAAGCGTTTTAAAAATTGTTTCTGTTTGAATGTTTAATATGTTTTGTTTATCATTTAGCATTTAAATTGGCTGCCCAAAATACTTATTTCGGAAAGAAGTATTTGTTGTCACAATGTATAATCACTTGAAGCTTATGTGAACTACTTTGCTTTTTTGCATCAATATGATTATGGAAACAGGATCCATTGCTCTCAGTTTTTGTTTGCATAAATAAATTTTTAAAAAAAATTTTTTTTGAGTTTAGAAAATATCAGGGAGAAATAAATTCTTTGAAATGTATGTATAAGTAAGTAACACAAGAAGAAATATTTTGTACATGCTTAAAAAGTTATCATTATGCTTAAAATTTAAACAAATATATATATATATATATATATTACAGTATTTGGTAATTAAAAATTAGCACAGAAAAATATTTAACTTCTTTCAATATATGTTTGGATGCAATATGTTTTAAGCGAACAATGTAACTTTTAAATAAATTTTCATACTCAATTTAATTTCAATTTGATAAATTGGTTCAAAAAATGTTTTTTAGAAATTCCTTATTTTGAATTGAGTCATGTAAGCCCCCTTACTTATTACTGAATTTTAAAACCATTATTGTTCATACAAATTGAAATTTTTATGTTCAAATTCAAGTAATATTAATTTATGTTAACTGATCCTAGAAATTTTTTTTCTCCCTGTAATTTCTTAATTCCCGTTTTCAACTTAAAAATAGAAATAAAATACTAGAAATGCTTTCTAATATTTAAATTATATGTATGTATATAACAGTGACATGGCTTTTGCTATAGTATTCATAATACTTATTTACAGACATCACAACACAGAAAAAATAAATCTTAAAGGAATAGGTATTGCTTTACATGACTATATCTAACAGTTTAGTTGCTGCTAGCTCTAGCATTAGAATGAGACTGAAATTCTCTCTCTCTCTCTGAGTCCACTAGGGGTCATTGCTGGATCTGTTATATATATCTGCGTAATATTAAATACTTAGAATGTTTATATAAAAATTAACATAATGGTGAACATACTGAATTTAAACTTATTTCTAATATTCTAAAAATTAAATTTGCTACTTTCTTTTCATGAGACTAAAAAATATAACATTTTAAATTTTATAACAAAGCATTTTTATTCAATTTTTTTCATAAAATTTTAAGAAGGGTAGGCAATGTATATCAGAGAAAGAGAAATGAAAATGACAGTTAAAGTATATTTTCATTGCAACAGATTAAAATAAACTTTTTGCCTCTCAAACTTGTCAGAAAATAAAAGTTAAAAACAGTCTAAAGGGAAGTTTTAAGTGTACCAGAAACATTTTACCAAGTCATGAAGAAGCGAAGCCCTTTAAAAGAGGTCCCATACACCACATGTCACAGTCCATGTTATTAACTCATATATGTTTTGTTTGTTGGTGTCTTTTACATCAAGGCTCATCAATACTCCCTGCAGGCAATGGAAGATGGAAAAGGTCGATATGGAGCAGAATGTGATTGGTGGTCTTTAGGAGTATGTATGTATGAAATGCTTTACGGGGAAACACCTTTTTATGCAGAATCATTGGTTGAGACATATGGAAAAATCATGAATCACAAGGTTTGCTGTCATTCTATTTACAATAAAGCTAATGCTAAAAGTCATGATTTTCAACCATAGTGCCTCAGTACACTGATGTTCTGTGAAAAAATCACAGGTGTACCTCATAAGTTTATAAATCTATTGATTGAATTATTTTCAATATCACTTATAAAATGATGTCAGAGCTGCAATTGAAACAAAGATCTTCTTTAATTAACTATCAAATGCATGTTTTATGTAATGAATAAACACACAAACATAATTAGAATACAGGGACGTCTTAAGGCATAGGCCAACTGAGCCCGGGCCCAGGGCTTCAGTCACAATAGGGGCCTCGTCTCGTTCTAGACACAGCCTTAATACGATCATGATTTGAATAGTTTCAATGGTCAAATGTTTTTTTCCAGTTGTATTCACCGAAGAATTGGAGATTTCGGACATTATGTCAACTGGCTACATGTGATGACCGTCGTCCACGTTCAGGTCTAGTCCTACCACCATTCACCATCATTACTTATTCTCCCTCCGCAAAGTTAAAATGAATCTGGCAAAACCCTCCTACTCACCACTGGTACACAGCTAAGAGTTCTGGCCTATCTCTACAGTGCAGGACATCCAGGGCTCTTCAGACGGCTTTGGTGCGCTTTAGAAGCGGTCACCTGCGTGATATGACATTTGTGCAGTGTGGCGGTGTGATATCTATATAAACTAGTACCAACATCACGCGGTGACGATCGTTTTGGCGTGCTCGGTTAAGTACTCACGTTTGGAACAGAACGTACCCAGAACGAACCCTTCTTCCTTCATTGGTGACCCTGGCCGTGCAAAGGAACCACGCGCCACAGTCGTGGCGCCATCTATCCATCGCAAAAGCAACTAAGCCGTCAAACATTGACGCAAATAAGCCGCTACTTCTCAAAGTCGTCTCACACAAATGACGCAATCAAACCGTCACACAAATGACACAATTCTCAAAGCCGTCTCGCACGAATGACGCAACTGCTTACATGCTCGCCACGAATATGGTATAGTCTGTTCACCTATTCGCCGAAACACTGGCAGGGAAGTATATGGCGGTGTGATATCTATATGAACTAGTACCAACATCACACGGTTACGATCGTTTTGGCGTGATCGGTTAAGTACTCACGTTCGGAACAGAAGGTACCCAGAACGAACCCTTCTTCCTTCATGCAGGAAGTAAAGTCTTTTTTTATCTGTCCCTGCTCTCATCCTGTTTTTCCTGCTCGTCTTCTGGACTGCTGGGACATTTCCCTGGGACAGTTGTTTGGAGATCAAGACCTGGCTTGTGACACTCTTATGCGGAAAGGTCAAATGGACTTGGTGTAGGCTTTCCTGCTCCAAAGGGGATTTGAAACAACAACTCATTCAGTCACAAAACGGCAGTCGGTCGAGCCGGTTTGTGCGATTGTAAGTCATGCACATTTATTTGCTTCGGGTTGTTGTATGTACGAGTATTTGACAACGTATGCTGCAGATGGAGCCTACGTTTGTGTTAAGGCCTACTTTTGCGTAGGGGCCCAGGGCCTCAAGAATTCTTAAGACGTCCCTGTTAGAATATAAGTACTAAATAAATTAATATGTAGATTGAGAGATAGAGACAGATATGAAATAGTGTGTGTTTAGTTTAATCACATCTTTTGATCACTTACAATTTTAGTTATTTTGTTCTAAATTATTTATTTTTTAAATTTGATTATTATGGTTTTCTTCCAAATTATGAGAATTTACCTCATTGTTAACAAATAAATCATAATAAAAAAAACTATTTTTATGAAGAATTTCGTCATGACATATATGTGTTTTGTACCTAGATTTCATTGCAATTTCAGTGAACCACGTGGTACAAATGGTTGAAAAATATTGGCTTAAAGCTATTGTATCACTGTATAAAATATTATATTATTTTCTATAATGTGTTCCAATATATATACTTATTTTACTATCAATTTTTTTAATAATTTTAATATATAAATGGGTTATGTAGAATATCTTTAATCAATTACTTTTTTTTATTTAAATTTAAAGCTTATTAATACATGAAGTACCATATATATTCAATAAATGTTAAAATTTTTTAAAAAATTATGGGTTATGAGTTTTAACATGTAGCTTGGTATTTAACAAGAATTAGAAAATTTTATGAGTCTTTACAACTAAGATTTCTTGTTTTTTTGTTATATGAAAGAAAATTTTCCATATTTTGTATTTTTCAGTTTCAATTTGAAACTATTGTAATTCGCTTTTGTTATTAGTTAATGGTTATGCTACGCAAGTTAACCTTGCACTTTTGATAAAAGTTATGTTTTTTTGCACTAATTTGAAATTTTTTTTAATGAATAACATTTTCAAAATAACTTTGTAATTTGAAATCAAAGAAGTATGATCCATTGATTATAAGGGTTTAAGTTATTGTAAAAGCTTACAGAATAATAAGTGTAAAAATTTTGACAACAGATCAGTTTCTTGTGAATGAGACATGTATATTTCTTCCCATTAACTATCAAAGCTCTTTTGAATTCTCATTAAAAATCTGCCATATTTGTTTCATGTCACTGCAGAGATTTTTTTGATAAAAAAAATGATTTATATAATTTATAGCTTTTTTTTTTAATGCACATATATTACATATACAAATTTTAATTTTTTTTTAAATTTTATTTTAAATTGTGTACAATTTCTCTATGTATTTTTTTGACATTTGTGGAAATATTTTGAAGTTGGCAACTTATCGTTGTCATTTTCTTCCTATGTAGGATAAAATTAAATGATATGCAAATGATATAAAAAATCCATACCGGATGTTACTGATTTTGTTTTTTCAAAAATTAGAATCATTAGAAATTTAGAGTAGATGTATAAAAATAAATATATATATATATCGCTAAAAATCTTTAAAAGAATTTTTTTTTAAAAAAAAATCTATATTATAATGAGGATTTATAATTACTTTTTGTCTTACAAAATTATACTATAATGATTATAGTGCTTGAATATTTAAAATTATTTTTTGAAATCTATTTGCTGATCAAATAAAACTTCTCTTTTTAGAACTGCTTCGATTTTCCAGATGACCCTTCTTTTCAAGTTTCTGAAGAAGCTAAAGATTTGATGAGGAGACTTATTTGCAGTCCAGAATGCCGTTTAGGGCAAAATGGCTTAGAAGACTTCAAGAATCATCCTTGGTTTATTGGAGTAAATTGGGCTACAATTCGTGAAAGTAAACATTCTAATCCATTTCGGGAACTAACAATTATTTAACAATTTTAACTATGATAATTTTATTTGTATTTTAAAGAAGATGACTTTACTAATTTTTTGTATAAATATTTCTAAGTTCTGTTTTTGATGTTTCCACTCAATTAATGCATAGTAGCTTTTTAATATTCTATTCTGTTCCACATATATACACATACATTAATGTTTCATAAATTATTTAATCAATATTAAGTAGTTTGTATTTGATTTTTTAATAGCGGAAGCTCCTTACATTCCTGAAGTCAGTAGTCCTAGTGATACATCTAATTTTGATGTTGATGAACCAGATTTAAAAGGATCGGTGAGTTCATTCGCATTATTTCAATTTCAAAAGACATTATTTAAAATACTTTCTTAATAAATTGTTAATATTTAGTAAATGCAGCTTTCGATTGTAGTCTTGAAGAAAGAAATTTCGAATTATTAAAGTTTGTTTTAGAAATATTTGTTGAAAATTGAACATTTTTAAGAGTTTTCTGTTATTTAAGGACTTTATTTGTCTAGTTTTATAGCGCGAAGTGAAATTTGCTTCTTGAATCGTAATTTGTGCTTTGAATTATATTACACCAGCCCGCCTCGCTGGTTATTTCATGATGTTGTATGATTGTGTATATTGTTTTTAAATAGCATTAAGCTTTCGATTGTCCAGAGAATTATTTATTTAAAAGGAATAAAACTTTTATCTCTGAAATGGAAAATTTTTTATTTCTTACGCCCCTTAGCTCCCTTCCCCCTCAGAGCCGCTTTTCGCTAAACCCCATTCTAAAAACCATGACTCAACAAAAGAAATAGGCTTGTCAAATTTATAGTCTGTAAGTTTAATACTCCCAAAACATCAATTTTTATATAACGCCCTCTAAATACCCCCCAAAAGTCGATTTTCTAAAAATCCGTTCTTCACAGATTTCTAGCCAACAAAAGGAACATGCTTACAAAATTTCTTGTCTGTATGGCTAATATTTAAATGTGAATTTTTGTCTATAGCGTCCCTGTAACCCACTGGGGACCCCTCCAAAAGAAAAAAACGTTTTTCGCGAATCTTACTCAATAAAAAGACGCTTGCTAAATTTGAGGTCTGTATATAAAATATCTAAAAAACGGGAGTCTTTATTTATAACGTTCCCATAATCCTTGGAGACCAGTGTCGGATTGAACGACATGGAGACCCCTAGACAGTCGAGTTCTCGGGGTCCTGTAGCCTGTTTTTGGAACACTAACACAAAATAAAACACGCTCTTGTGGTCCCCTAAAGAACGCGGGGCCCATAGGCAATTGCCTACTCCGCCTAACGACTAATCTGGCACTGCTGGAGACGATTTCTCCGCAAAAGCCGTACTTAGCGGATATCTACTCAACAAAAGGAACATGCCTGCCAAATTTCAAGTCTGTACATTTTAATAGTTCCGGAAATTTTGTTATGAATAACTAAGTGTGAGTCGCTTTTCTTTAAAAGAGAGATGTAGATTTATACTATTTTGACCATCTTATTTTAATAATTTTCCCCTTTATTTTCATTTTGTCACATTATAATTTATTTTATGTTTTTTCTTACAGGATTCTGTTCCACCCAGTTCCAATTCCGTTTTTTCTGGTCTTCATCTTCCTTTTGTTGGTTTTACTTTTTCATCTAAAAGGTAAATAAAAACATTTTAAAATGATAAAAGACTGTTTTTAAAAGATTTTACTAAGAAAATATTTAACGTCAAAAATACATCTATGGTTGCTTTAAATGTTGCATTGATTTCGTATAAAAATGTGTGAAAAGAATAAAAATAGTTTCTTTTTCTTTACCATAATGTTGTTTGTAGTATTTTTAATAATGAGATAAAATTTGTTAATATCTTTAAAATTTGATGGATTGTTAAATAAATATTGTGTTGTTTTAACAGTGGCGTAGCTAGCTCTGAGGGGGCCCTGTATCAAAATTCCTTCGGGGCCCTATTTTAGATGTGAGAGCCCTGTTAGTGGGACTATAACTACACATGTTGGGCCCCTGTAGCCTGGGGGCCCCGTATCATTGATACGGCTTATACGGCGGTAGCTACGCCCCTTTCTTTTAATATTTATTCAATTTTAAGTAAATATTTATGCTTGAATTTACAGTCGATTGTCTGGATTTGGTGTTCAAAATGGAATTGATTATCATACAGAAGAAAATAATTATATTTATGAACAAAGAATACAGAAGTTAGAACATGATAAGATGGACTTACAACGAAGACTCAGAGGTAAATGAAATTTGTTTAGCTCATCTCTTTTTCTTTTTTTATAAAATTGAGTTTTAATGCCATCATGAATATTTGACAAATTTATTTATCTCATTGGCATACATTGCTTTGTGTGTATAATGTAAATTAGTTAAAAACTATTTTTATGTTAAACACTTTTGGGGCCATTTATTTCTCTTTTGAATTTCTCGCAGTTGTTTATGTTTTATTAACAATTAAACAATCGCATTTAAGGAAATATATTTTATGTCTACATTTAAATTTTAGGGATGGGAAGAATACTTCCCAAGTTACCATTCACTGTCATAAAGAAAATAGAATTTAATGGTGATTATTTGCCATGAAAAGATGAGAAGCGTGTTGCAATGCACAAGGGGACATCACAATCTGCACATATGTAGCAAGTCCTCTTTTCTTGTCCCTTTATACTACATTTCCTACATCATCTGTAGTTGTAAAACATCTTTGGCATATGATTTCTAACACTGGTTAAGTGCTCATCATTCAGAACTACTCACTTCTTTAATTGGAATCTAGCAGGACGTCCTTTGATAGGAGGAAAATCCGTCTGTTAGCTGACGAGCTAATGCTATACAGAACATTAGCTGGTTTAAACTTTTGTTTCTTTTGTTCACTTGCCACAGTATGAAAATATTTATTATGGCAAGGTCAATAAGAAAATAAAAGATTAATATGTGAATTAGTCAACCCATCGTTATAATAGCAGTGCCAATATATATTATAATGGGTTTTGTGCTTTTCACAGATGTATTTTGCAAGATCATGTAGATATGAAGTAATCTTTCCAAGGCCCATAAAAGGGTTAAGTCAATGACCTGATTATATTTTTAAAATGTTATTATATTACCAAGATGCATTTTATAAGTTTTGTACAGTATTCATGGTATCAATTTTCTTTTAATAATATTCAGTTTAGATTATACTTTAACATAGGTGTTTTTCTAAAACTGGAAGTTTATTTGTTGCAGAATTTTATGACAAATTTCTGTTAGCATGTATTAATTTGTATTATTTTATTTGAACAAAATATTTGAAATGTTATTAATTGCTCTTTTCTTTAAATAGAAATGTCAAAGTTTTTTAAGCAACAAGGAATAATATTTGATGGTGAAGACTATGGTAAAAATAGATCTTCTGAGGCTGAAAGTCGTAAGCTTCAAGATGAAATAAACACCCTCAGGAAAAGAAAATCAGGTAATTTTTTTTAAATTAATTTTTCTTTTTTATTCTTTGAAATTAAGCCGGAAGAATCTTATTTATAACTTAAAGTAATTTAAATTGCATTAATTTTTTAAAAAATTCAAAATGAAAAAAGTAATGGGAAGATTTTAAAAATACTAATTTTTTAGCTTTTTAGTATTTTAATGGTGTAATATTTGCCTTTTTTTAATACTGAATCCCAATTTGTATTCTCAAAGCTATTACATACAGTTTAACTAATTGTATGTGATACTTAAAATTTTCTGTTGTTGATACTTATATTATAGACTCATTTTATGCTGTTATACATTATAAATAATTATTATTATTGTTATAGATATTATTAGCTATTCAAAATTATATCATAGATCGTGTTTAATGTAGTCAATAAATATACATAGTCTTTATGACAGAGTTATATATATTCAGCAAAATCAACAATTTTTAAACCTATACCAAAATCTGTGTTTTATAAAAAAATGTTAAAATGGATTTTTTAACATTTAGCAAAGATTTGTGAAAATTGGAATAAAATTATGAGAGTTTTCAACTTTAAGCTAAATGTTTGTATTATATTATAGTAATAATTCTATTTTTTTAAAATCTTATTATTATCAATTTATCAATCACTAATATTTTGATATAGAACTGGAAATGGAAACAAGTAAACTCAGAAAAGAACATCGTGATATGATGTGCGGAAAGCAAGAACTGGATTCTCTACAAGATGAAAAGATTCTTCGACTACGAGAATTAGAGAAAGCACTTCGATTTGCCAAAGCAGAAAATGATGAGCTTCATAGGGTATCAAACATTTGACATTTTTTTAAAAATTTTATATGTAATCAAATCAAATTTTAGCTACAAATTTTATATTTCCAGAAAAGTTTATCAAATCATGAACTTTCCTCAAACTTTCATTTAATATTATCATGGTTTACATTTATATCTTTAGTATTATAAAATTTAAAAAATTGTTCATTCTTAAACTTTATCTAAATCAGCTGGGGATTGTTTTGATATTTTGACTTTTAAAGCAAAAGAAATTGGAATTTACTAAATTAAGTATTTGTGTTAGATTGTTGAAAATGTAAATTTGTGTTTCAATGAAAATTAATCTGTTTCTGCATTCTCTTAAAGGATTTAATTGATTGTCATGAAAAATTAAAACTCCAAGCTAAAGATCTTAAGGATGCTTTAGGTCAAAGGAAACTTGCCATGACTGAGTATGCTGAAGTTAGTGATAAGTAAGTCCATTTGCATTCCTAAAATTTAAATAATATCAGTAAATATGGCTTAATGCTTACCTGAGACGCATAATGAAAAAGTATTGCAATTGTATGTATTTTAATTGGTTGATTAATTGATCAGACCCTTTTTCAAGTTTGTTATAATTATCATTTTGTGTTAATGATAGTGATATTTTTCATTGAAGTATGGAACTGCATAACTTAATCCTTATATTATTATCCTTTAAGCTGTCAAATCTTCAATGAAATGAATTAAATATTAATAGATCACTCATAGAAATCTTCAAAGCTAATTTAACAAAATATTACCCTTTATTCTACCTAATCTTATGCAATTTTAATAATACCTTTTTATACTTGATCAGACGGCTGTTTGGAGTGGTTGGTTTGTTGCTGGTTTTCTGCTCCGCATATTATATATGGGTTCAACCCTGGCCCAAGTTGGTAATTTTCATGATGCAGAAAATTGACAACGTCCATGTCGTATGACTATGCTATATGCAAAAAATCTCTTGAGTGCCTGTTTGGCTTGTTTGCTCTTGGCAAAATTAAATTCCTTTTACAAAGTTTGCATTGTCAGAGCTTAGGTGTCTCCCTCTGGAGAGGAAACTGAACATCAAAATTACTTGCAGTAATTGGTATTGCCTAGATGGTGCCACACTAAAAAGTGATACCAGCTCCTTGGGAATGTACTAGGTCTGCAAACGTAAAAAATACCAATGTGCAGCCCCATTAGGAAAAAAAAATTTTATGAAACAAAATGATAAATTATGTACAAAATATTAAATTTTTGTAGAATGAGGCATTTTTTTTTTGTTTATTTTGTTGCTATTCAGCTGTTAAGAAGCTATATTTCAAAATATGTGTTTCTTGTTGAGTTTCCTGAAATAAAACATTTCTTTTGTTCAATTAGGTTATCAGAATTAAGAGCTCAAAAGCAGAAATTGTCGAGGCAAGTTCGAGATAAAGAAGAAGAATTAGAAACAGCTATGCAGAAAATTGACATTTTAAGACAAGATCTTAGAAAAGCTGAGAAATTTCGAAGGGAGGTATGATAAGTTTATTTTTATAACTCCTGTTTCATAATTATATACATTATATATACAATGTATTTAACACAACCTAATATTCTTTTTTTTAATTTTGTACTAAAATTTGTGCTTCAGAATTTTTTGAAAATTTTTTAATGGATAAAAAAACATTTGTCTTGTTTTTAAAGAAGCAGTGTGTTTTTTAAATCCAAGTATGGAGTTTTTGTTAGCTTTTGATAAATTTTGCATTTTAAGTATTTAAAAATTATGTATTTTTTAATATTGTTTTTGCATTTAGAGATGAATTAGTTATCAAAGTTTTTAAAGTTATCACAGATGAATATATTTCAGTTTGAGGCAAGAATTGATGAAGCCCAATCAGAAGCTACAAAAGAGCGAAGACTCAGAGAAAGAACAGAAGAATATGCCCATCATTTAGAAGATGAAATGGAAGCTCTTAAACAAAGACATATTGGTAGAGCACCTAGTCCTGTGCACTTAGAAGCCTTGCAAGAAGTTAACAGGTAAATTTATCTTGGAAACAGTAAGCATATGTTTATTTAATGTTAAGTGCTCATTTTACATAGTAGTTATATCAAATAATGTTTGCATGTTGTTGATATTATTTTATGTTAAGATAAATTGTGCAAAATGTTTAAAATATTTTGATTAAGATAAATATTTTTTAAAACCTTTAGATATTTTCTAAATTATTCCACTGAAATAGACATCTGTGCAAATCTATTGATAATTTATTAGCAGCATTGCATATTTTCTTTATGCAATGTTTAGCAGATCCTACCGATGCTTCTGTAGTTTTTGTCTAAATAAAAAAAAAGTATCAAACATATAAGTATGTTTTCCTTTAAATACATATTGTAGCTCTTTTTTTTTTAAAAAAAATATTTTAAAGAAATCAATAGTTATCTTCTCTTCTTTTTCTGTCTTTTGCCAATGTGCCTTGTGAAGACCCACCATATAGAAGGGTTGATACATGTTGTCCTTCCTTGTCTCTTGACCATGTTTTAAAATTGTGAGGTCTGAGGCAAATAACCCTCATGTTGCTATTTAGTACAACAATAAAAAACTCTCAACTCAACATGCTTTTATTTATTGTTGAACTAAACTATTTTAATTAATTAAATACTAATTTGTATTATCATTTTTCATGATAATAAGTAATCCATTCATGACAAGAAACAATATAAATTACTTTATTAATTAATTTTAAAGGTTATTTTTTACAAGATGTCTTATTAGTTACTGTTCCATCTCTCAAAAAATATTTTTCTTTTATATTATCAAAAGAAAAAAAAATAATTCTTAAGTGTTTGATTTTATTAAAACTATTTTAAACTTATTTTTTAGATTTGTTTATGTCTTTTTTCCCCCATTACTTCTTAATATACTTTTAGGTTGAAAATGGAATTAGAACGAATGGATTTACATAGAAATGAAGCTTTGACTGAACAGCAAGCCAGACATCATGTAGACATAACAGCTCTACATGAGCAACTGCGTGAAGCTGATCTAACTATTGAAGCAATGGAAAGAGAGGTTGTTTTGATGTTTTATATCAGCATTAAATGCTACTTCTTTGTTATTTGAAATTATTGTTTTTTAAAAAGAAGTTCATTCTCTCTCTCTCCAAATGAGATCTTATTTTGTTTGATGATTTATATTTTATAATTTGCTTTAATTTTTATGTAATTTGCATGTAATAGATGTTCTACAATTTTTTATATTAATTGTACTTTATATTGATTGGAATTATAATCATTGTTAGCCAAAAAATAATATCAATGATAAAAGCCAATTATAAAAAGCCAATCTTGTAATCCTAATTTATATATTTTTGTAGAAATATTTTTTACTTAATTATTCTAACTTTGATGGATTAAGTTTAAAACTTAAATGTGCTATTTTTATATATGATATGGATATTATTTCTCTCTATTCTCTCTCTATATAGCCATCCAATAAATTCAATAAAAATTTAGTGTTACTTCTATACTTTGAATTCTATATATCTTTTTTCTTACTTTAAATTATAATGAATCTTCATGGATATTTTTATTATATATGTATGATTTGTTAAATCTTTAATTTCTTATGTCTTTTTATTAACTTATTAAATGGTTATTCATGTTTTTTTATGTTACTTTTGTCTATTTTCTTTTTACTTTCTTTTTTTTTAATTTTAAATAATCTTTTAATTTTTTGCAGATAATGACTTTGAAAGAAAAGATTGAACTTACACGATCTGAAAGGTAAAATAGTATTCAAAACTAATCATTTACTTAATAAGATTAGTATTTATTAATCTATAAAAATTTTAATATTTTGATTGTGAAAATGTTGTTTTTCTTTTTTCAGTACTGCTGAAAACAATGAAATATTGGGTGAACTAAAAAGAGCTCATGATAAAGAAAAAAATATACTGCAAGAAGAAAATAGAAAGCTTGAGCTGGAAGTTGATAAGGTAATAATGGAATGCTTTATATTTTTCGATTTAAAAAATGCTCAATATATCGTTTATTCAATCTGTTTCTTTGTATTAACAGCTCACTCAAGTGGTAAATAAGCAACAAGAAGATCGGCATAAAACTGACGATGACATTAACCATCTCAAAGATAAAAATGATTCTATTGCTAAATGGGAATCTCAAGTTTCTGAAATAATCCAATGGTATGTTATGAACTATTATTTTTAACATACATTGAGTGTTTTAAAATTCTTTCTTTATTTTTTCCAAGAGTACAAAAAAATATATATTTTCCTTTTTATATAAATGCAGTCTTGTGTGAATTTCATGCATAAGAAAATGTCATTACTAAAGGAGTACAATGTACCTGTTATTGTTGCTCAAGTTTCTTATTCTTTATTTTATAAAAATTCTGTTTTGGGTAATTAAAACTTTTTTTTTATTTGCTGGAAGACATTATAATAAGAATCCTAATTTTTTCCTTACTTTTTAAAAAAAATTATTTATATAATAGAATTAGCTTTCTTATGTGTTTTTAAAAACTATTACATTATTTACATTTATATTTCCACTTGCTTGTTTCCTTGATTTTAATCTGAAAAGCATAATTAACTCTCATATATTAACTGTTTATCATAATGATATCTTAAATTAACATTATTTTTGCTTAATTATTTTATTTGATAGTAAATTGAAGTATAATATATCATTGAGTTTATATATATATATATTTAGATTTATATTTATTGAATATGAATTTTTGGGGATTGGCATTTCATGTTTTTACATTGAAATCTTGGCATCATATTACATTTTCATACTTTTCCCCATATCATCATTTTTTACCATTTCTAGTAAAATACTGGATTGATCCTGAATTATTCAATCTCAAGATTTTCCACTGTGTATCTTATTTTTTACTGGAGCTGAAAATTATTAATAGCATTAAAATATGCTCAGGATTATGTATAACAAGGACAATGAAAACAATCCTTCAGAGAAAGTTCACTCAGAGAAAAAAAGTTAAAACTAAAAAAATTGTATCTATTTCGAAAATTTAAAAAATGAATTTACAGTTAGTCTTATGATTAATTATTCCTCTTTTTGCATTTTTTATACTTATCTGCTGAAAAATAAAGGGTATATCTCTCACTTTATATTAAATTGTACATTTAACCTATATATGCATTTTTATGTAATTGTTTAAAATTTGACAAATTGCATCTGCAGACTTATTTGCATCTTGAGATGTGACTGCTTTGTTAAAATCATTTGTGATGGATGAATTACTTATTTTAAATTATTACTTTATAATAATCTTGTTTTCATAATTAGGGTGAGTGAGGAAAAAGATGCTAGAAGTTACTTGCAAGCTCTTGCTATTAAAATGACAGAGGAGCTAGAAAACATCAAGAGCAGTGGTCTTACTCCATCTACAGCTGTAAGTTGAAAATTCAAATTTCCTTTTTTGTTAATCATTATGTTTATATTATTCTGTTCATGAAACCAAAACACATGAAATAATTTCTACAAAGTTTAATACTTTTTTGAACATTTTTGATAAATGTGTGATGAATTTCAAATGAAATAAGTAAATAAACTCAATATACTTTGACATTTATTCTAATGATATGAATAAATCTGAATGTGCATAACA